>JAECUM010002463.1:0-11302 GCA_016617855.1 Megalonaias nervosa
CAAAAGAATGTTGTCCATATGATTTCATTTTCATAGTGGGAATAATGAGAATACGAGTGTCAGAAGAGGAGCGTAAGTATCTTGCAGGTGTGTACACATGGGTGAGGTCAGATAGGTATGTTGGACTTGAGCCCGTCAGTGAAACGTAGCACAGAGAACAAATTTTGTGTTTAATTCTGGATCGTATGGATAGCCAGTGTAGGGTACAGAGCAGGGGAGAGGCGTGCTCTGATTGTGGTACTCTAAGGATGATCCGAGAAGCTGTGTTTTGAACTTTTTGAAGTTTTTGGAGTAGATACTGAGACGAACCAGACAGAATTGAGTTACAATAGTCCAGTCTTGAAAGTACTAAGGAACACACAAGTGTTTTAGTGGCATCAACTGAAAGATACTTGCGAATGGAGCTGATGCATCTCAGCTCAAGATATGCAGCCTTGCATATGTTCATGACATGTTGGTGCAATGAGAGAGTACTGTCAAGAGTAACACCGAGGTTTCGTACTGACTGTGTGAATTCAATGTTGGTGTTGCTGATATTTATTGTCTGCGGTAAAGGATGTGAATGAGAAAGTCTTTGCGTTGTAATCAGAATGGCTTCAGTTTTATCATCGTTCATCTGCAGCTCGTTACATGTCATCCATGATTTATATTGTCAAGGATGAGAATGGCATATGAAGATATGACAAATTTCATAATTTCTACCCATAATCTGCATACTAGAAATACAACCAGTCTGTCAACACGTATAAAATGGCACCACCCTACTAATGACAGATCTCCTAACTGAGATTAAAAAAACCATCAAGTGTATTGTGAATTGTATCAATAGACTGCAGGTGTATCATTTCACCTCTAACAGTAGCAATCAAAGGATTTTCAAGCCAGATGTCATGGTAGCCATACTAGATGCCAGACTGGCATCATTTTCATTCAGGACAAAGTATATTACAAGCATATGCCTGAAAATCCAATATTGATATGACTTTCCATTTAGGAGGAGTACTGACTTAGGAGTTAAGTGACATCAAGATTTTCAAGATAGCAGCCTAAACAACACAGTCTTTCAGTAATGACTCAATGCTGATATTGCCATCCATCCAGAAGGAGTGGTGATAACAAGATTAGGAGGTCAGTCTAACACCATTTCCATCTAAAACTAGATATCACAATTCTTCTGGTGAAAAAGTCAACATCCATTCTATTAAGAAACTGTCATAGGCTAGAGCCACAATAAATTAGTATAAATATCTGAATATGCATGAACAAATCTGAAAGCACTTAGTATCATTTCAGTTTTGTCGCACACTAAAAAACACCCACATAAAATTTCAAAGGACAAAGACAAATACTCAACAGTACTCAATTTACTAGTAGTGGTTAAAAAAAAAGAAGAGATGATTTATTTGCTTTTACAGTTCTGCCACCTGAGCTTTGTTATCCGCACTAAACTATCATTTTTCCCTTGAATGCGTGTATTATTGTCATGAACACTTTAACAAGTACTCAAATATCCCATAAAAACATTTACATGTACATGTTTTGAATGCATGGTTCACTTGAAAAGAGCTGCCTAGAGAATTTTTTCATACTGAATCTTGCTCTCATTTATTTTTACTATCCACTCATTTTACTACCAGCATTTTTTATGACAATTTCACATTTTTTCTGAAATATTCCTTTTCAAACTAAGAATGAATTGATTAAATGCAAACTGTATTCTGAAAGTTTGTCACTTCCTAAGTGAGTTCTTAGAACAGCCATTTAACTTCAAAAATGCTGCAAGAATGGTCATAGCAGTTTTACACTGCAACTACTACAAACACTGAATGTTTTGAAAACCAAAAGTTGTTACAAACTGGAAATTAACTGACAAATTAAAGTTTGCATTGCATTTAGCAACTTTGGCCATTGCTAGAACCGAAATATGTGGACAGGCATGCTCTAAAGAAGAACTTGATGCAGACTTTTATTTTTCATCCGACAAAAAATGCACAAATGGGTTGCACAAGACATTACACAGAACAACAAGAGTACTGTGAATAGAGTATATACCCACTCCATGTTCAACAGGCTATAGATAACTTAAATTTTGTGCAGAAACCATTTTCTTCTTTCAGTCACAGTGACCTGGGCCTTTGACATCCAAATCAACATGTTCTTCCTTACCCCACAAGTGAGTCGTCCACAAAGTTTGTCAGTGGTGGATGGTGAAGACTGTGGAGAACTCGAGTTATTTTGCTATAACCATTTTCCTTTTCTATTCATAGTAACCTTGACCTTACACCTTTCAACTCTGAAACTGACAGGTCATTTCTTACTCTAAATCATTCACAAAGTTTAGAAGCTGTAAATGGTGGGGATTTGAAGTTACTGTTTGCAACCATTTTTCTTCTTTCAGTAAAAGTGACCTTGACATTGTAGCTTTAGATCCCAAAAATAAAAGGATTCTTCCTAATCCCAAGTGCAAACCATCCACAAAGTTGGGTAACTGCTGATGGTGGACAACTTGAGTTATTGTGCTGAAACTAAACTGGCAAGATTGAGACAAACAGATGAACATAAATATAACAGTATGACATACTCAGCCATATGGCAAAGGACTAAGAGCATTAGCAGTGTCACTCCAAAAGTGCATGTATATGATTACATTTAGGACACATGTACTTTGTGAAATTTTCTTTTCTCAGGTAATCTAATTTTTGCACTGATACAGGTATTTAAACAGCCCTAGAAATTGGATTCAGCTCAACAATGACAAGACAAAAAATATCCCTTCTTGTCATCATCCCACGCTAGCTCAACAAAAAACTTTCCTGCTTCACATAAATTGTCTGACCTACTTCTGCCCCCTCCCTGTACTGTCACTGAATTGAATGAATTTAATTTACTTGTTATACTTGCTTATAAGACAAATCCAACTGCAAACTGCACAGACCCAGATTTGAGGTCGCATAATGCGCCAGCAGATCTGGGTCTGTGTAGTTTGTTAGAATTAATCAGTACAACAAACAACACAGACCCTGATCTGCAGGTGCATTATGCCAAGACAGATATGAATCTTTGTTGTTTACAATTTGACTCGACTTATAGGCAAGTATATATGGCAATTTTAATTAAATTATCCTGTGTTTTAGTACCCCTCTAACTTTGATTCAGTTGTGTGAACTTTACAAAGAAAATTATTTTGCCACAATGACATCAAGGGACAAAATATATTTAGTATCAACTTAAGTGAAAATTACAAGTATATATAGACAAGGTTTATCAGTGTGAATCCGGGTATTTATCTTTGCTTATCTAAACTTGCAAGACAAACAAAGTCTTAAAAAAAATTGATGGTGACTTTCTTGGACTACTTTCATCCAATAAAAACTAATAGTCAAACAATAGACAATAAAAAATTCTCATTACATGATATTTCCTGATAAGTATAGGAACTTCTTTGTAATACATATACATATATTTATTGTTCTTTTGATAGCTGTGAATTCAATTTAATCATCTAATGATGATTTTGCTGGTGTTGTTGCCACTTTTGTTATATATGATGATGCAAAATTTACTAATCTGAATTCTAATCACTTTTTGTTATGTTACATGTCCTGTATTTCTTCATGGAAATTATTTTTTATTTTAAAATACAACTTGTATGCAACCTATTTCCTTTGAGTTTGTTTAACCAACAAGTGTGTATCACATTAAATCAGGGTTCAAACTTGAATCACCACAAGAGCAAGAGCCACATGAGGACTAGTATCAGACTGGCTCAAGGACCACATCAATGAAACCTTTTCATACAGTGAAAGCAACTCAAAAAAAAGGTAGCCAGTTGAAATATTGGAAACAAGTAAATGATGTCACAATCAAATTTTATCAAAACTGGCTGGCTATGAGGAAAGAAACAGCATTATTAATAATTTTACAAATTCCGTGGATTGTTGTGGATCACAAGAAACAACTCCATAGGTCGCATGAGTCCTGCAGGCCATGTGTTTGAGACCACTGCCCTAATTTATCTTTTATTGTCTAATTACCCTTTATGCACACCATTTACATTTTCTATTGATCAGGAACCTTCAAATATAATCTGCACTATCTCATCATTGTGTTTTCGTCCTTTATCACTCAGTAATAATCTCTCTCCTATAACCTTTTTTGTGACACTATAGTCTCCAAGTGCTGGTGTGCCATAAAATCCACAATCAACCAAATAACCAAACATTTCATCAATTAATGCACAGCATATTTTATTCAGTATTTTCTAAAAAATCGTTCACAGTTAAGCTAGTTTAAAGAGACTTGTAGAAAAATGATTTTATTTACAATAATAACAATTAATAAAAATGTTTTTTTTTAAAACAAATCCTTAATGTCTGATATCATAAAATACATTTAAGAACCAAGTATTTCTTAAGCTAGATATATGATATCATTAATTAATTTTAAAATACATGTAAGGTAGCAAGACCTTTTGGAGTGTAGCATACCATGACTATTCCAAAATGACAATATAAAAAAACAGCAAAATAATATGTGTGTGTGTGTGTGTGTGTGTGTGTGTGCAATTTGGATTTTAACATAGCTTTAACAATTTTTCAGTCATATCACTACATTTATAGATGTCTAGCATTGGGGCATCATCCAGCAGACATGTAGCATCATGTCCCACCCAGTCACATTATCCCAACACCAGGCCAACCAGTCCTAACACTAACCTCTTAATGCTGAGCACCTAGCAAGGAAGCTGTTGGTACCAGTTTTATAAGTCTTTGGTATGACTCTGCCGGGGTTTGAACCCATGACCTCCCACATCTGAGGTAGACACTCTAACCACTAGGCCACTGGAGCGGTCACAAAATAATGTTAGTATAAAAAAAATTTCATGTAAGAAATAATTTTACCATTCTAATACTACTTGCCACAATATATTCACATAATCAAAATAGACTAAATTCATTAAAAATAAAAATAAAAGTCATAACCCAACAATTGTATGTTGGCCTAAATGATTCATATGCTTCTAACTATAGGATAAAGCCACATTAATACAGTGGTAAATAAAAGTCTGTCTAAAAAAATTAACCATGTTTTGGATACTGGCCCACACAATAATCCAAAGGGAAATTATTAAAAGATTTCCTGTAAGCATTAGGAAAAATGACAGGACACTCATCAACAAAGAATAAATATTCTGTGTAAATTTTATGACCAGAGGCCAAGTGTAGCACAGATATTATTGAAAGTCAGTCATGCATGAAAAGCAGCCCAAGGGAAATGATGTAATATGGCAATATTTCTCCAAACTGTTTCATGTAAAATTCCATGAGGGGTGAAGAGTCTGTTAAAGATGTAGCTAAAAAGAAATCTGTAGGTAAATAAGCCAAGTCAAAACTCTAATGAATAGTTTTTGAACTTTACCTAACCTCTACCTAACCCCAGTCAAACTGCATGTCCTAACACTAACCTCTTAATGCTGAGTGCCAAGCAAGGTAGCTGCTAGTACCATTTGTATAGTCTTGGTATGACTTGGCTGGGGTTCGAACCCATGCCCCCTGCCATCCAAGGTGGATGCTCTAACCACGGAGGCAACCAGAGCTGCCCCCCGTCAAACTGTAACATATTCCCTTTAATCATTATCAAGTAACAGAGCTGAAAAGAATACAGGTCATAATTTGGCCATTTGATAAACGTAATAATCATATGGGAATTATTTAGGAACTTGCCCTAAAAGTTTAAGTTGAAACTAAGTCCTGCATATACATTTCAAGAACCTAAGTCTCTACCTTAGCAAAAATGGTCCATTCTTGAAAAAAACAAAACAAAAACAATGAGACTGGTAGCATCAATGCTCCAACCAATACCAACCCACTCAGAATGATAAATGAAAGACATGTAGACATAACAACTTGTCCAAAAACTTTAAACAAGGTGGAATGTGAATGATGTCAGAGATGCCAGGGTGACTGTACAAGTTCTCCTTATTCTTTGAACAGTGTAGCTAAAACTGATTTGTGGGAGTACATCTCATAACTGACAGAAAAACATCAATGAGAAAAGTGATTTAAAATATTTGATTTCTGAATATTTTTCATTTATATATATCTAAAATCTTTTCCTATATAAACTCTGGACCTTATCGCATCAATGGAGCCACTATGACTCGGTGATTTGCATACTGGACTCTAGGCCAAAAGGGTACACATTCAAATCGTGGACCCTTGGGCAAAATTCTTCACTCCAATTGCCTTTGCACTAAGTAATCTACTTGTGTCGTTCTGAAGTAAAACACTAAACCAATCCAGTCTAGTTAAAAAAACCAACATGTTTTAAAATGAAAATTATTCTGAAGATTATGAGATATTGGCAATAGCCATTTCTAAAATAGTTTATACCCCATCTAGATTATGAATAAAAATCTGTGTAAACATTGTCACTGAGTAATGTAGAGTTAAGAATCAGCATAGTTTTTGAAAACAGAAGGAAAGGAAAGCAAATTTTAAAAAAAATATTACTGCTGAGTTTATACAAAAAATATTACTGCTCAGAGAAAAAAAGTCAACTTTTCTCAAAATAATGACACCAGATTTTATTTTCTAATTACTGGCAAATTTATTTTTAAAAAAATATGCGCAGTATTTGGTATTTCTAAATTATACTGTGGTAGGATTGGTGTTAATTTGAATGATATGGACTGATGTCACTACCTAGTTGGGAGATACCTGACCTAGTGAAGGCCAGAGATGTTTGTACATTTTCAAACAAACGTTTCAAATATCAGTTGTTGTGCTGCATGGAGTACTTGTCACCTGAGCTTTAGCTTAGTAAATCAGGAGATGAGAGTTTAAAACTGGGACTGGACTAAAGTGGATGGAGGAGTAATTGATACAGTTTACTTACTGGTTTGAGAGTATACTTGGATGGTCCATATGTTCTACATCTTTCTTGAATTTGAACTTTTAAAAACAAAATAGCCTTCTTTCCGTTTTTCTTCAAAATGTGTGACTCGACTCTGCACAAAATCCATCATTTTCACTTGAAATGACCATGCAATTAATACACTTCTACCTTAGTGATTGGTCAGTTTATTTCAGAATGATGTCATAACTGTAAAAACAAGCCTTGGTCAAGTAAGGTAACAGAGTCAGTAATTCTGAGAATCTAACTCATTATTTTGGGCTTTAGTGTACTCTCCTAGACAAAACTATACTTAACCCCCCCCCCCCCAATTTTTACACAATGATCTAAACTGGCATGTAAAATTCACATTTTGCATGTTTTCTCTGCAAATGAGCTTTAATTAAGCAGTCAAATTTGCTGATTCCCATAGATCATGTGGTTGGTTAAACAAGGTGCATTGTCAGTGCACAAATAAAATCACTAAATTTGCCTTCAGGAACCTTGCCTTAGTGGAAACCTTTTGCTGTACATTTGGGATTTAAATTTACTTGCCTTTAGCTTTCTATGCTTTTTGGGATGGATGCCTAAACTGACTAGGCCGACATGCAAATAAACCCAACACACACACATACACACACACACACAAAGAGCATGTGTTAAGATAGGACGAAACTGTCTGGATCCTTAAGGCTCCTTTATAAACAAGTTTCAATTTATTTTTTTTAATGCTAGGCCATGGCTAGGGTTTCCAGATGTCCTATGTCCTCTTTTTTACCAATATGTTCTCCGTTTTGGTCCTTAAATCTCTATACAGACACTGATACAGATACACCCAATATCCACTGTCCTCTTTTTTTGAAAGTTCAAATATGGTAACCCTAACCATTCCCACACACATTAAAATGAACTGTCAGTGCAGATAAAACACTATTTCTAGTGTATATAATGTACAATGTCTGACATGTGAAGTAAGCTAGTTTCAAATGGAAGCTGAACACAGAATTGTACTTGGTAACAGAATCCTTACAATGATGTCATCAGCATTGCTAACAATTAAAAGTGACACCAATGGCTCACTATCAGTTACACCAGTAGGCAGACTGCTTTATCTCTTGGACAGAATAAAATCTTATCTCCCTCAAGAACTGAAAAATATCTTTCACAACAATTGTATCATGCCACATCTACTGTTGTTCTATCTGGGGAAATAATGATACAGAAAATCAAGAGAGGCTACTGAAATTTCAAAAGAGAGCAGCTAGGGTTAGTTTTGATGCTGATTCTGATTCATATACCCCATCAACAAATCTTTTAAGACCATTAAGTGGCTTCTATTTAAACAGAGAACTCGACTTCAAAATGGTTTATTAGACTACAAATCTATATAGACTATTAAACAAATAAATGCAAGCACTACCATATACATTCACTTATGAGTCCAACTGCAACACACACAGACCCAGATCTGCCATTGCATGATGTGCCAACATATTTGGCTCTGTGCAGTTTGTTAGGAGTACTTAGTAGAACAAAACAACACAGACCTTGATCTGCAGTCACATTATGATACAGCAGATCAGGATCTTTGGAATTTGCAATTTGACTTCACTTAAGCGAATATATATGGTACCTAACAACCTTCTATGGCATCCAGAATTAATCAATGAAATCCCACATTAAAATCACTCCTGTTAAAAATATTTTACTTGTAGCTAACCCTTATGCCAATAAGGGCCCAGAGGTCCCAAGTGGTCTAAGGCACTTGTCTTTACAGATTATTCACATTTCACTTCTGTCTGCACATGTTCAAATTGCAGCTTGATTGCCCTCCGTATGTGAGAAAGCATGCATACTTGCTGCCTTGTATATTGCCTATCACTTGCTGAAACAAAATAGCATTAAATGCCACAAAACAAAACTTGTGATAATGAATGTCTAAAACCAGACTACTTGCATGATGTAAGCAAGCTTTATAAGTACAAAAAGTTATTTGACATCACTATTCAAGCCAAATGAACTACATTTATGAGCTTGGGGAAGTTGATTAATAAATATATATCATACTCTGGACATTTTAATTATCAACTTTGTACTTCATACTAATCTAAACTGTCCATAAATAATAAATGTTCCAAGTCACTGTGGTTTGCTTCAGTTGCTTTAACAGTTCATACAGTGCATCAGTGCTTTCACCCGCTCTTTGGCCAGTACAGCACTTTTTTGAAGAAAATAAAACTTATAGCCAAAAATTTTGGTCTCGATGAAAGGAGACCACATATGAAAGGCAGAAGTAAGACTTCAAGGTACTATAAATTCATATAGTCACACAAATTATTTAATTATGGAAGAATATTCACCCTATTCAAAATAGAAATCCTGCATGTTTGTGGACATAGATCCCCTTACATTATGCTTGCCTACGGAGTGAATGAATATTCATGCACTTCAGCTGTTTCCTTTGACTTTAATCAAGTCTATTATTGAGATAAGCATATTGCCCTGTGGGTTTTGCAGTGATAATACATGTATATTTACTACACTAATTAAATTCATATGCACTGTAACCAAGGCCAGATAAAAATATATGTGTGGTTCTGGTTACAATGAAAAACATTTTGGGTAAATAGGTCAGTACAAACATTCAGGCAGGATGGGGTGGTGGTGTCCAGACAGATTTAAAAGTATGGAAGAAATATAAGAGCCATTTGCATCTGAATTTAATTTCAATCATAGTTGCATTCCTTTGCTAGTTTTTTTCTCCCAATATTTTTATTCTTCATTTTTTTCCTCCCAGTAGGGTCAGTTGGGTAACCAAAACCACACATACTTTTTTATTTGGTCTAATTAAATTGCAGGTGCCAAATAGTAAACTTCATGTGAAGTATGTTCATTTCATATGAAGTTATGTGTGTGTACATATACCTCTGAAGACTTATGTGAATGAAGCAGTAAAAGAACTGTGAATATGAAACCAGAATATCTGCCATTACAACTCAGTAATTTTCTTTCTATGAACTTCATGTATACTCAGTCACAAACTTGTGAATTGTCACCTTGTCATTTACTCTATCACATAATATTAAACCAAGCAAAAAAAAAAACCAACAAAGGGAAAATACACAACAATATATGATATTACTTTCATTTTCCAGATTCCAAATGTTTAGAGTACTTGACTGTTCATGTGGCATCCATATTTCATGGAATCCTAGATCTCGGGTAACAAATTTAAAAAATCATTTTTTGATTGAGAAGAAATAAATTCCAACATGAAGGGCTTTCACTGTTGTAAGATAAAGACAAAATATCAATGAAAATCTAATATTCTGAGGTCAAATCTGTGCATACTGGAAGAATCTCAAGCTTTATGGATCTTTTTTTTCCTTCCAGCCCTGACACAGACACTGTCTAAGCAATAGTTGGAAACAGCTGGGGGGGGGGGAGCAAAGGCAAAGTAAACATAACATTGTCCAAAATATAATGAATTCCAAGAGATTTTCCAATAACAGGTATTATTCCTCACCAAAATACACAGCTAACACAGGGAACCAATCAAATGGTGTGCTACAAACGTGAATGCATACCTCCAGTTGCTATAATAAGAACATGTACCGTAGTCTAACTATTCTGGGGAGGTCCACTGACAAAGAGACAAGTTATTTGTAACATCAAAGGCCATGATATGACTTTGTATTACACATATACATATATGATAAATACAATTTTATATATAGCAACTTATAATCTAAGATCAGGAATAGAGAGCATGTGCTATTGTGTATAATGAATATAAACAACCATAAAAACACAACTATAGGTCCAACAAACCAGCTTTTCTGTAACTGAGCTCCCTCTGCAGACTGAGCAAATAAGTGTCCCCAAAAGGCCATTTTAATAAAGAGCAAACCTCATTATACAGCCTGCCTGAATCAAATGACCAAACTTTCAGTCCTGACCATGTCTGCATTATGGTATTAAATTTTACAGCACTGATCTTGTTTGTAATCTGAAGTTCTTTTGTTAGCATGGATAAAAATGAAAACTGATGAAACTGGATTATTTTTTAAGATGAACTTGGATAAAAATGTAATCAAAGAAAGATATCATGTTTCCTTATACAGAAGGCCTGGTACATACAAGTATGGCAGGCCAATGATCTGAATACGAGAGGCCGATTTTGTTGGGATAATTGGTTGTCTGGAAAAAAAACACGTGTTAATTGGATTTTAAAGTTGCTTTTAGCACATTATTGACAATATCATGCCCCCTTTTTCAATCTGCAACCCTTGGTTCACAAATCCAACTCTCTAGCAACTGAGCTACATGTACCATGGCTTTTAATTATTATGCATTCAAAAGACATTTTGTTAATCCAGGATTGATACAGTGAAATTCTAGATAATGA
>JAECUM010002464.1:0-58500 GCA_016617855.1 Megalonaias nervosa
TTTTCACAAACAATGATGGATATCTCAGATTGTCCTGTCTAATGTTTTTAATGCTGTATAAAGTGCATATTTTATTATTAATATATTATGCACTTTCTCCAGAAAGGTCAAATTGACCGTCAGAATTTACATTACATAATAGCTGTTCCTTTTTCTCTGGTAGATTTTTATTGCATGTTTAGATACGTCAGTGAAAGGATCAGTCAGCCAATCATTTATTTTGTCTTGATCTTTTTCAGTTCTAACGACAAAAGTAATCCAATACGAGCCATCAGATGTTTGAAAAATATGATTTTTTAAAATTTTTCCAAAATTATCTTTAAGTATATCGGCTGCTAATTTTATTAAATCAAATTCAGTTATTTGTTTTTCTTAATCAAACTAAATCCCATTGTTTTTTATACTTTTGAATCTAGAAATGCCATGTTTATATCGTCCTGGAGCTATTATATAATTTTCTGAGAAATGTTCTTTTTTACGACCAAACATTCCAGTATCACCACAAGGAAAAAGTAAATCAATATCTGACATTTCTTTTTTCGGTCTCATATTTTATTTTCAGTATCATCAAATTCAACTATTTACCAGGGCCAGCAATTATCATTTGAATTTAATGATGAAATCTCAGGTATTTGCTTTAGTAAATTTGATAGAATTAAACTCTCGCATATCAAATCAGATGACAGTAAATATTTTGATTATCTTGAAAATTTGCGAGATGAGCTTATACTGAAATACAATAATTTTCATGATCCGATCAACCAGGAACAATACACAAAAATTAATATAGACTTAGACCGGTCAAACCTTTTTGTAAAAGGTGGTAAGTATCTTCTCAGTAAGATAGCAATGAAAGAATTATTTGAATGTCATCGAAACGTAAGCGGAAGAATTAAATTTTATTTATATAAATATGACGATAAATCATATTTAATAGCAGCAGTAGATATGTTAGTTATTGGTGAAGAAATATAACTCTGTTGGTGTTATTTGTGTTTTTTTAAATGGAGATAATACTGTCTTCCAGCTAGTGTAAATCGTCTGTGCTTATCGGACATAGTATATAGTATAGCTAATGCAGGGCATTTGTCAATTTGCAGACTGTCTGTCTGTAATGTAGAGCTGTATCAATGAAAATAATCTGGCATGAATAATATAGTAATTTTTAAACCTTAGAAAGAGAAATAATATGTTTATATATATAAGGCCGTACTGAAACAGGTGTCCTGTATTGATTTTGTGTAAGGCTTGGCTAATAGGGCGTTTATCGATTGTCAGACTGCCTGTCTATCTGTAATAAATAAGCCGCTGTATCAATGAGCCTTATATTAAACAGGTGTGTAGAGTATTTTTCAATTTCCAAACTGTCTGTCTGTCTGTAATGTATCAATGATTTCGTTTAATATACAAGCGGTTATTTATTTTAACCAGAGCTTGGCTAATACAGGACTAGAAGTCTTTGTGACTTGTATAAGCCGTCGTATCAATTTTGTTTTATAGACGGCAATATATTTTAAGCAGAGCAGATGTATAAAATCATAGATTTCTCGATTCCATTTTATAATAACGTTTTTGAAAATAAAATAATGTAATGCTAATCTCATAGGTATTTCCTGTTAGGTAACTATATCATAATTTCTCAAACGTATATTTATAACTGAATTTCATGGTTCAGTGCGAGAATGTTTGGATTCTAATACTGTGGTCTGGGGTTCGGTTCCTATAACAGACGTTGTCGGTGGATAGGTTCTGGGTTACCAATTTTTATAAAGGATGGGGGGTTCCAGCCCTTAAAGGATTTCATGTACATCTCACCATGTTGAACAACGTGGTGGGTGCCGTTTTGCACTCATCTTGGGGTTTGTTTTGGGAGAGGTGTACATAAAATCTAAATACCTAGACGAGTATGTCTATGAAAATTGGAACCCCTCAAAAATAAACAGCCAGGTGATGCGAGTTCGTAACCTTGTGACCTCACTGAAGGGGCAATATATACCCAATAAGGACATTTAGAAAGAATGTTCGCCGGACGAAAAAGCCTCATAAGGTGCCTGTAGGCCATAAAAAAAGGCCTTAACTAATGAAAGAGTGCCATGTTGATAAAAAGTAAAGGAGAAATTAATGTAGGACTCTTAGGACCTTATGGTAAAAGGCTTTACTGGTGATAAAGAGACCCCGTGGAATCGTGACCGATCATCATTGCTGTTGTTTACTTTTTGTTATTTTAGTTTAGAAATATCATTATCAAATAAGGTATCAACCATGTTGTCAATAAATGTCATCGGATCATCTGCTCAGCCTACGCTTATGATATTCAGTGGCGAATAACCATAATGATCCATATTTGACTGATAAGTGATGACCAACTTTTTTAATACAATCGCTTATTATATTCGGTGTTATTCCAGTATATCTTGAGGCTGATTTGATTGAATTAAATGTTTTAAAATATCTGTTGTTAGATCAAATCCAACATGTCGGATTCGATTATAATGATACATTATATATCATATTTTATTGCTTAAATAGAAATAAATCTAGAGGTCTGGGAACCTCTTTCCACCTCTCCAAATTTGGGAGGGGGTTGGGGTTTCTGAGATAGGATCCCCTTTTGATATAGGATCATCATCTTTAAGTACTACCCTACCCTGCAAAAGTCCAACATTTTTTTTAAAATAAAGATCTTGTTCAAAATAAAAGTATACTTTGATGAAGGATCAGAGTTTCTTACTTGTATATTCAAGACAAGGACAGTCACTTTCTTAACTTAAGTGGAGTAGTTCTGACCCTCCCCCATCTTTCTTTCCAAGAATATCAATCCATTTAAGAGAAGCGTGAGAACGATTGTGATTGACTAGTTGTTCCTTTGTAGCGTCAGCGTAGCAAATATACAATTTGCTTTGACTTAAATTTCCTGGTGTATTATATTCTGGTATCGACCGAAGTTCATCAACATGATTTGGTTGTGAAAAATCTCCATGCCCTAAATATTGGAAACATTCTTTCCGAAATTTATACTTGTATTCCCACACATTGTTGGATGAACTAGTGGGGATTATGTGATTATGCCACTAGGACGTCGTTCGTCACTAATATGGCAAATAAATTCTTGATTCGATTGGGGATGGTGTGAAGATCTGCACAACATCGTATTAATCCATCCTTTATATTAATGGATCTTGGGTGATGGAGGACATTTCGTCATGTAATTTAATGAGCTTGTTTGTCGAGAAACTCACCCCACACTGCTCAAGACACATATCTGAAGCCTTGGAAAATTATTGCCGTTGGTTTGAAGAAGTGAATAACTCTTTTAGAATTAATATATACTCTTGAGGGATGGAAGTAAGAGGGCATATACATGTATGTACTTATTGGGCCTGAAACAATAAATATAAATATGTAAACACATTTTCTTTGCTCTTTCCCTCTGCCGATCTTCCTTACTCAATCCGTAAGGGGCATCGTTTGGTTAGTGGTTCTGAGAGCCAAGACAAGAACGAGCAGGGATATGTGTTTTATAGGTACTTGAATTTCCAATTGGTCTATAATTTGATGGAAACTACAATTCATCGATGTGACTATGACTTTTCAAAGAATCCAGGGTAGGAGTTATATATGACAATATGGGGACAAAAATATCAATATTGGGACATGGAGATTCTAACGTTACAATTTCATTTTGCTTCGTATGCGGAGAAAGAGAAATTGAATGTTAAAAGCGGCCATAGCATTAACATCTGGATCGGTGTGGGACAATGTAGGCACGAGGAGAAATTAATCGAGTGAGACGTATCTCGACTAAATTAGAATGTATTATTGGGGGACACAAAATGGAAAACAGGCAGCTCAACCTCGGAAGAAAAAGGTGGTTGATGGTTTCCATCACTTATTTATACAATTCAACACACTTCTGTACTCACCAACAAGGAGTAAGGGGTTACTAGTTCACTGAATATATTCATGCATACTTACATAAATAAAATCATACACATAAAGGTCAGCTTGCATACCATTACACGAACATAGTGACCGCAGTTAACAAGCGCATATAAATAAATGCATACAAAAGAAAACATTAAACAGGAGTTTTTGGCACTTTTTAAGAGCATTCGGTTAGTAGAATGATACGTGTACTTGAAATTCGTGAGCTATTCATGGTCATTTTTAACTATGGCAGTATTTATCCATCCACTTGCCAGAGTTCTACTGCTTCCACGCTCAAGAATATACTGGAGTTTCTGTAAATGCAGGTTTCTTTTCCTAATACTTGACCAAAGAAGTTCCGTAAAAAAAAACTGTAAACAGCTTTTAACTGGTGTAGTTTCTTTCAAGATTACATGGAATGGATCCACTGTTTTGGCAGTTGTCCCTCTTCAAATCGGTTCGCTCTGTTCACCGTTGATTAGCATTGTTTTCATCTCCCGCTTCCTTTTACTCTCGTTGGGTTTGACAAATGTAGGTTCGGCTACCTTTTGTCACTGTATGGTTTCGCGAGCTTTTCTTGCTACGTCTTTTTTAATCATGTTATTGTATCATTGACCAACGTGTAGGTGTGCTAAAACATTCCTTCGATTTCAAAAGTTGCAGGAAGCGTATTCAAAATTCAACTAATTTCTCTTTCATTCGTGATGGTAAAAAATATGTCGATCTTTAACATTTGGTATAAGAGAGGTTTCATTATTTTGTAAATCTATCTATTTTGTGTATATGCAGTCGTCAATAAAAAATATCAAAGAAATGGAGTTTCCTTCCTTATCAAAAGTGATTATTGCACTTTCCGCCTTGTAATACCCAACATCATTAGGATCATCCTTTTTGATATAGCGGAACTATTTTAGTTCCGAGCATTCAGATAGAGTTAATTAAAGTAATAATTAAAGAGTAATATTTTCTCTTAATCACTCAGTCAAGAACAGAGTAAAGGTGCAAACTACATTTCATTACATTTCGATATATTTGTCGTTAACTATTTGAGTGATTTATAAACATCAATATAATTAATTATTTTGCTATATTTTAATATAAAAAAAAATAATTTCTCTATATATCAATCAGTGTTCCACTGCATTAGAAACAGCTGATAAATAAACTCTGTAATACAATTCGAAACGTTTTATTTTATTTTTGTTCAGTGTAAAATTGTCGGAAATTTAAAGTTTCTTCAAGTTATTCTTAGAAAAATACCTGTCAGCTCCTTATTTGGCATGATACTCCAGTCCTAGACATCACTATAAACTGCCATACTGCAGACAGCACAGCTATATGACAGAAAAATTGTTAAAGTTACGCTAAAAATCCAAATTACACCCACAACACATCAGTAAACATCTATCACGCACTTAAGATACTCGGATCCGGTAGGACAAACTAAATAAAGATATTCTGTACAATTTACAGTGATAAATACAAACTATAAAAATTACATCAAATCATGTACCATGAGTTACAAAAGACATAGATATACATAACACATGTTATCCCTTCGTCAAACGTAGATTATTCAGGCTTCCGGAGAAAAAGCGCAATTTTTTCATGGCTTCACCGTTGAGCGTTTCATTTTTGGAAAAAGAATTCCTTTACCACGGAAAATAATGCAAAGACCTTTTGTATGTTATGGAAGGAATACATAGTAATCTACATTCTAGGGGTATGAAGTTAGTTTCTGAGATTCATAGTGCATTTCGAGACTGGCAAACAAGGCCGAGATAAAAACCAACAATGTGAAACCCACTGCACGAGTTTGAGTAGAGTTCATTGTTTGAACTATTTCCAAGGATCACAAGACATCTGTCATTGTCAATTGAAGGATTCCAAAACGAGCTAAGACCACAACTAATTTTAGCATAATCAAGTTATAGAACAAAACATCTTAACTTTCAGAAATACTAGGTATGAGTGACCTTTCAAGTGTTTGTAGTCTTGTTAGGTAAAGTTCGAGTACTCGTTTGAACGGTGGACAAATTGATCATATTTAAATATAAGAATAGTTATTATCACAATGGGTTTTTAAGCCAAAATTAAAACCCTAGGCATAAGAGGCAGCTTTTGATTAGTAGCAGCCCTTTAATGGGTTGAGGTCATCCCAGTAAGGGCAGGATCAGGAACGGTCTTAGATGTTTGGGCGGCATAAATTTTCTGTCTTACCCGCTCAAGAGAGGTGCTTGGGGATGGAGAAGCTGGGTCGGTTTGCTTAAGGCTCTAATCATTTTCATTCACTATTGTATCATTATGGGAAAAGGACATTTGCAATATATGTCCCCTAGTGAACTGATGTCCCTTGCTTCTCAATCTTGCTCAGTTGGCCCTCTCTTCTGTTTTTAGCAGCCTTGTCTGGTCCTCAAGTCATCTGCATGTTGCTGGGGTGCCAATTTATTGTCTAGAAGGATTCCCATGTCCAGTACCTCTGCATGGGTATTACGTTTTAGTGCCACTGATTCTTTCTTCAATGTAATTGGCTGCTGCATTTTGCCGCTGTCACAGGTTGTTGCTGTGGTGGTACCGTGGATTTCCTTCCAGACTAGGTTGTCTTTGTTGTTGTTGTAGATGCTATGGTAATTGTTGCTGCTATTGTTGCTTTTACTATAGGAGGTTGCTTCTTTTACTGGCTCTTGCCTTATGGACATCTCATTTGCTCTTGTTACTTCCTGTTTTCCTGCTCATTTCCCTGAATCGCCTCTTGTTGCGTGGGTGTAGCAATTAATGTGGGTAGGTGGAGTTCTTTACTAGGAGCTTTCGTAGTAGGACCACTAATTCTTGAAGTGGTTGGAAGTGTAGAAAGCCTGGATACCTGGGTAGAGGTGCATGGGATTCGTTGAATCCGTGTAGATCGCCCGTGATGTCGAACTTGCGATGACCCTTTTTTTCTTATCGTCTTTGGGGGCTAATTCTCTGCATATTGAAGTAATCATATTCTTTCGATAAGCAAAAGAGTGTTCCTTTTTGCTCAGGCTCGGAAGCTCCACCCTGGTGCAATATTAATACCTGGGACTATAATTGATTTCAGGGCCTCGCTGGGGATAATCGTTCTATCTCTAGCGTCACAGCATTCTCTTTAAGTGTTTAGCCTACTATATGCGATACAGACTATGGTCAGATTGGTGAACGCGCTGCTGTATATGCTTGAAGTACAGAAGAGTAGAAACATACCCCTCACAAAGAATACGAGCCGGATAAAGAATAAAAACGAAACAGAAATGGCGCTGACCTAAGCAAAGCCATGTTTCTGATTTTCACATTTGTTCCTTTGCTCATCACTCCTTCTAACGGTGGTCCAACAACTCATCCTAACAATGGAGCAGTCACTTGTAACTACAGTCCTGTCAGCATGTATAAAAACCCTACACGTTGAATGTTGAGTAAGCATTTGTTTTCTTTTGACAGATGGGTATTTTCCTTTTCATCTTTGGCGAAGATGGTTTGCTAATTGTCGTTTTTCTTTCGTGGACAAAGATATCGTTTCTTTCACAAACATGCAAACAACATTCGCACAAGGTGTATATGATTTCTTTAAGTGTTTTTTGACTGGCATAGAGCAATGTGAAAGCCGATTGCCTCCCTTTACAATACCACAAATTAAGTTGCGTTGGACGATCAAACAAATGTGATTTTTATTCGATCACGCGTTTGACGAATTCACTTTTCCCTGAATCACTCGGACCAGCAGTTAAGATGTTAAAGGGATGGCAATGATACCTCTAAACTTTGATGGGAGATGGAGCCATAATCATAGATTAAGCATTCTGAGACTACCATCATAACGTGTAATAAGAAACGTATATTTACATTACTATTTACAAGAATTAAAACAAGAAAACAGAAAGCATAAATGATTCGTTACACCAATGTATATATTGGTAATAATGAAGCATGGATAATGCACAACGAACGTCTTTTTCATACAAAGGTACATGGCTTGTTTTCACAGATAAACAGGTAAGGTTTTTGCTAGCGATGTGTGTGCTGCACATACTGATTATGCCATTGCTGCATGTATTGCTTCATGTACTGTTCATGGTCAACGACGACTTTGCTGGTAAAAAAGACATTCGAGAAACTAACAGTAGTCACTGAAAGATAGATCACATGTCATCCGAAATCAAATGGAATGGTATGTGGAAGCAGTGATTGCAAAACAGTTTAGCATTCCTCGAAGACCTGAACACTGTCATTGATTTCCTTCAATGGAATTTGTTGCAATTCTGAGACCAAAAATGTTTGTGTGGTAGGCTGTTGCATTAACCCTACTCTAGAAAGTCTTTGTCAGGAAATAGCCATAATGTGACCACACGGTTATAGGCAACGAGTTAAATCATTGATTCACAGCACACACGCCATGAATATCTGGGTGACGGCTATGAAAGTGATCGATCCACATAAAACTGTAGAAGCCAAAGTAGAGGATATGGTAACAAAAGTTTACCAGCATTATGCAATTTTAATAGGGCATTGGCTGTCACGTACGCTAAAGTGACAAAAATTCCAAATGCATCGTGGGGTGCAAATTCTGTCACTTTTTAATTTTCAACCCTTCATCGAATATTTCCATATGTTTCATGAGTTTTCCGTTGTCGTCATCTAGTTGATTGCAGTGACATGGATCTGTCGTCTGTTATATCTGTCTTTGTGCCAATTTTCACCACAAACAATTCAACGTGACTTTCTCAAACGATCGTCTGCTTTCGTTCTTTACCACCTGTTCCAATGTGATGCCTTCTTGTGTTCGGTACCATTCTTTGCATTTGTCCTTCTCTTCGTGAAATCAAGAAAGATAAGCCACAAGTTTATTCTTTTAATTATGGCAATTCGTTGACGTATCCTGAGCATATTCCTAAACGTGCTTCGTCGTCCACTCCGTATTGTTCTTTGACCGGAAACTGCCAAATTGTGTACACTTTTTAGCAGTTGGTATACATGGTCGATAGCATTTAACAATTCGACACTTGCACATGTTCCTGTCAAGGCGAGTTCTCCATTTCTGTGCCAAAAAAAATTGGTCATTATTGCATGTTCTACACAGACGGTATAAATGAAACATCAATTTTGTGTCGTAAGACAGGAGGTACACGTTCTTGGCGGGTAATATCTACATTAAGTCAAGCCTTCATACATACGAATCTGTTCAACGTCTTTATATTATTTCAACATTTCAGGATGGCCACCTGGGAATCTCTGATATTGGCTCAACCAGAGATACAAAAAGACACGTATCGCATATTGAATGTCGTCTCCTTGAGATTACTTCACGTCGTACTACACTAGTATCGCATTGGTTCGTCCTCCAAAAAAACTGTAGTATGATTCGAAAGTTCAATATCCATCACGGCATAACTTTCCGGAATACACCTAATTTCTAGATCGTTTTTGAAACGTCGATCGTTAATGTTAACCCACACATCTATCCTATGATATTCATGACTTTTTAAACTCAGATGTCTTTGTTCATTACAAACTCTGACATAAAACATTTCAGGTGTCGTTGAGAACAACAATCCGGACATCCGTGAAATAAACATTTAATTGAACTTGTACACCATCTGTTTGATTTTGGGTTTTTTTGTCGATAAATCCATGGTTCTATAAAGACTTCAGATTTTGTTGGCCTCCACCTTGGCTAGCATATTATGTATATCTATCTTCAGTTTCACACGAATAATGGAACTAGAGCAAAACTTTGAGTTTCGAGGGTTAATCAATCGATATGATTGAATGGTATGGTAGCTAGCTTATTATCGGGCATGAATTTCGTTTTGATTCGTACGTTTTAGTAATGGTAGAAGCTTCTCAGTTGATTATCATATTTTAAAATGTAGCATTGATGTTCGAAGTCAACAAACAGGTCACAAAATGGACATCTTTTCTTTCCTGGGCAAACGTGTGTCTTTTGGGTATTGGTTCAAATAAGATATCCAAAAGTCTAGCACAGTTGAAATAACTCCAGTAACTCGCTAACACTTCACTGTTGCTGTATTTGTTTCGTGCGATGTGGTTAGTAACATGTGAGACTGACAATGATTCCCTTGCACGAAGAGGAATGAACTCGTTCTTTTCTTTTAAAATTGAAAGGTATAGAAGTTTTTAAAAAGCCCAACATCTCTTTTTTCAGATTAATTGGAACAATAGCTGTCAGTAAATTACTACCAAGTCATTTGGAGACTATTTGGATATTTAATAGCTGTCAAGGAATTACTGTGAATTCAATTAAAGAATATCTGAATATTTATTGCATTTAATGATATACTGTGAATTCATTTAAAGACATTTTGGGATTATACAATAGTGATATTTCTGTATGGTTGATTGGTAATTACAGTAGAGAGTGTCAATGTTAATACCTTTGGAACTCATTTGGATTACTTTTGGAATACATAGCACAATTATGAATTTAGGATTTCATTTACCATCTATAAGCTATTTGTAGTTCTTTCGCATTTTAGTGTAGGGAAATAAATCATATTTTCAATTTTACAAAACTTGTTGGTTTTTGCTCTTTCTTGTTAGTTGTTTTTAAGACCATATATACATAATAAAATATAGATGTATATGCACGAGGAAATATTCATCTGGTATATCTATCTGATACAAGATCGACGCATCACTATGCGTATATTTGGCTGGTTACGGTACGCATTCAGTTCCTGCTAACATAACGCCACACAGCATGTTCAATAAAAATGTATTCAAATGTAAAATCCGGAGAAAGGTAAGAAAATCATCCAAACAGAGCGCAAATCACTTGAATAATGTGTATATTTATTGCTGGTTAACGAACTAATCAGATATTGTATTGATCTAAATCAAAGAAGCAAGTTCATACAAAATCTATTCACCAATAAACATCTCAAACGAAGCCTCATAAACCAGTTTTTCTCGTATACAAAACTAGATTTTGTTGATATAATGTTACATAGCAAGTTCGATAAAAACAAATTTCATACATTAGTCCTCTAGTCCATCCACAAGGCCAGCCAATCAGAGCTCAAATCACGCCATTAATATATGTAAGCTTTGATGATTATGGCATTCTTATGACATACATAAAGGTACCTAAAATGTTGTATCCAAATCATTTGACATGTTGAGAATTCTAGTTTGTTCTCAGTTTCAGCCAAACAGAGTACATGTCATCTCTTCTATATGCATGGACTTACCGGCACATCTAAATCTTATTATTAAAACAAAACTAAACGACTTTAATGCCACAAGTTTGGTTAGGTTTTCTTTAGCAGCTTGTAAACGGTATTTTATAAAGGTTTTTGCACATTTAGTCAACATTAGCCATGTTTGATCAATGCTCTCCGTATCTTGTATACAATTAAAATACGTTTATGCCAGAAGGCTGCTGCATAGTTTGGTCACATTTTCACGTAGATATGGAGATGTTTTTAAATCGCGTTTGTCTTATTAGCATGATCACATATAATAGTGGTGTGTGAGAGAGATCAGAGATGTATTATTCGTACAGCAATATATTACGCACTAATACTAGTTAAGTCCAAACTGTAATTTGCATTTGTCATTTAACAAGAACATATATTGCACAACTTCTGATGACAACAATCCCGGAAAAATATGTGATTCTACAGTTGTCTCATTATCAGGAAGTTCACTTGTTCACGAAATATCGCCATTATACAATGACAAAGAAAATTAACTATCTATAAACACTAGTGACTAGTGGATTAACTAATTCTAGTATAGCTTGCGCGCACATGTATTATCATAATAATGGCTGTATTTTGGTCACTCATTATCGGCTTATAGATTATATATAGCAGTAGCTAATGATGTCAAAAGAAAGTTAAAGTTCATTTTGAGTAACCGAGATAATCCAGTATGCACTTGCTTGATTTAAATATTATCAAAGGTACAGGACATGATAACAAAATTCGGCAAAGATCATGACTAATAATGTGAGCCGTTGCTATTTCAAGTTTACGGGAACTATGACAGTGATATTGATAGTGTCACGTCCATAACAATTCCATGTTTGTATAGATCACAAAGTACGTGGACTATATATTTTATTTTACAGTACAGGTATCATTCAAAATAACAGCGCGATGTACCACATTAAGAACTGCTGCTACTGAAAAGAAACATATTTTCAAAGCTACTTGTATTCACAGAGTTTGTAGGATGATGGAATTTGCATTGTACATGACCATAAATTCATCGGACATTAATTTCATGTTCATATCATCATCTTCATGGTACTGTCATTACGTGCTAAAATGTTATAGCATGTCATTATGATCTCATTTGAAAGAGATGTGAATGTAGTAGAATGAAAACATCAATACATAAATAAAATTACATAGTGTTAGAAATGTTACTGTCTAAAAATCCCAACAAACCAAAGAGGTATTGCATACGGAGGTTGTTTGTTGTGATATGATTAATGCAAATATTCTAAAAGTGAGATAACACATTGTTGGCATCTCAAGTATTTTACTAACGCAGGTTGCAAGGTGAAGGAATTTACATTCTTCTCTGATCATGTTCTCATCTTCTTTTCATATGTGTGTCCTAGAGAAAAGCAGCTAGCTCCCATTTCCTGTGTACGATATATCCAATATTATTCTAAAATTCCCGTTGACACCAATAAACGCGAAAAACAAAACAGCGTACAAAAACAAAGATGTTAAAAACTTAAATGTAGAATTCAGTTTTACGTTTTGATGTTCCCATAAAGTTTAAGTTATGCACAAGTTATCAAGATGATGCATATTTACGATGTTTCCTTTGTTATTATTGATCAACAAGTGAGACATATAGCATTTCGAATGTATAGCAGTGTGTTGGGATGTCTCGAAAACACATTAATATCTTGCATGCTGATCATGGTTTGCATGACAATATTATCTTCACTAATTGTCCATTAACTAAGATATGTCAGAAATACTTTGTTCGGATGTCAAGCACAGAGCACAAGAGATATCCGGATAAAATTGCTGATTCCAGGTCCTCCATCACTTAGTTCTGGGTTTTCAGGATTTTAAGATTTCCATTTCTATTACAAAAGACAGGGATTGTATCTTAATCTGATCAAATGTTTTGCATACTTTTCAGAACAATAATCTTAAATGGCAAAACAATGGTAGACTGGAGCTATCTGATGTATTGGTTTTGCTATTTCAAATTAAATTTAAGGAAATCTGTGGATGTTCAAGCAACCCAGTTACACATACCCTCGCCAAGATGACTCACAAAATTTTGATAATGGCAGTCTGAATATATGATATGGAAATAAAGGTTGAACATCTGGCTTCATAATATACACGCAAGACTACATGCATGTTTATTCTGATTTGGGGAAAAGAATGAGTTTTATATTTTGTGGGGATGCTCTTAGACTGATGCATTTTCATAAACAATATCAAAGGAGTTCTTTCTGCTGCCGATGCACAAAACACAGTTGTTTGTATTTGCCATGCATTTATTATTTATTACCTACCCCATTCAGCTTTAAAGAGCTAATGAAATTTAAAATAAATTAGAATTTAAACATTTTAGAAAAATATATATGCTTAGATATCTGAGTAGTTACAATTTATTCCAATCTGGGTGTGCGATACGGAATTAGGGTTTCAACATCTGCATTGAGCGCCAGATCAAGAATGATTGATTATGTTAGAATGTTTAATAGTTTGATACTGCACACTGTTGTGATAACACAACAACCCATCAAGATATTCAATACAGTCAATACTGAATCTGCTATACATGGCAACTCAGGATCAGTGATAACAATCACCTGCAACATACTACGAGAAACATTAAGTTATGTAAATATGTACAGCCAAAACTGCTTAGCAATAAAGATTATATTTTGATCCTTAGTTCATAATAGCAAAATCGGATGTCGATTCATTGTCTCACAATTGAGACAGCATGTTAGTCTGATGTCTTCCTTTTGTTTCTTGTTTTTAGTTTTCCCGTAGAAGCTAAAGGTGGAACAATTCACCTCCTATGCTCTATAAACATTGTGCATACGTTTCATCAACCTATTCTTACACAGTAAGAACTGATAAGATAAAACTATCAACTTTGTTTTCTATGCTGTTGAAATACAACTTTTGAGCAATCACTGTGTGTCCCAACAGCCAATAAAGATCTTTCATATTGGTAATGTTATCTACTCTTTTTTTTGTTGAAATAATTCTTTTCAAGCAATACAAGTAAGCACAATGCTGAAACGACCATCATTTTATAGATCTATCAAGATATATCACACTTTGTTGGTACGTCCCAGTTACCAAACAACATTTCCAGAAGGTGATACTGAGCCTGAATTGTGTGGCACCACTGTCCATCCGGTGTGATATACAGGACATTCTTTGGATGTCCCAACAATAGAATTGGGGTTATCATAATAAAGATTTGTTATCAACTGATAACCAAGCATTCATTCCGTAGAAATGATATATTATTAAACATTACAAAATACAAGTAATTGAAACTTTAATGATTACAGTCAAAAATGCATTACAATTAATATTACTTTTGGATCACTGCATATTTGCAGTTTCTTGAAAATGTAATTGGGACTTGAACATGAACTGTAATTTGTAACTCTCTCCAGGAAAAATGATAAAGATCCTTTAAACCACGGAGGGTGTTGCGTTATTGTACCACTTTCCCTCCCCATTTTTTCCAGTCAAAATAATTTAATATCATATTGACTAATAAGGAATGCTTAAAAATATTAAGTGACATGTGGTCATGATAATCAGAAAATTATGAGTTCCTATTACGTTTAAATTGAGGTGAAACTGAAATGCCCTTTTGCAGTTTCATACTATATACACTGCAAAACATTCTGTAGGATTGTGTAACTGGACGTCCATGGCTATATTGTTCAAAAGAATAATTTTTACTCCAAATGTATCAAAGCAGTTTGTTTGAATCTAAAATGACCATGTTGGGCAGCAGTGGAAGGGAAGGATGCAGATTGATTTAAAGTAGTGAGTTAAGATGGCTATAATTATTTTGGAGTTTGCCTGATATTTAAGTTTTACTTCAAAAGCTTGCTGGATTGTCACAAATGGTCCTCCCCCCCCCCCCCATTCCTCCCACTGCTTGGTTGAGAACACCGAACCGGTCTTCGCTGTGTATATTTAATTCATATTGTGTACCTGACTTTTGATATTATATTTGGGTATGACTGGATATTTTGGAAATTATGCTCAAATATTTCTATAATTGAAATTCCTTTTGTAAGTTTGTTGTGTGCGAAATCCAGGTTTCATCGGTTTGACAAATGCCAGGAATATTTCGACAAATTAAAGGCAATACACAAAGGTGCACCGGTTCTTTCACTTCAAATTTCAGTGAACTCTTTAAAATATCCGTTGATGCAGCAGATATAGAGGATAATGGAATATCGCTTCATGAAGATACAAATTGTGTGGACCATCCCGTGTGCTTAAACAAGCATCAGAGATACATATTCCACAAATGTTTGGCTTTAATATTGATTTTACAGCATTTTCAAATGTATATCTGTTCAGCTCCTTCTCCGAATGTTCTATTCAGTGATCACAAACCCCTCACCTTCATTAACAAAATGAAAAATAAAAATCAAAGATTGTTAAGGTGGAGTTAATGCTGCTGGAGAACACAACAGGGAACGGATAATATGATTCAAGAATCACTCTCAAGTGTATAGAATTACTAAATTGTTTTATTTTATGTATATTTTTTGTAAATACGTTGAGTGTCATTCACAAAACATATTCATATGTTATTTTAATTATTATAGTATTATATAAATATGTAACTAATAGGTAAAAGAAGCTTTATCGTATAAATCTTTCATTTCCTTTATAAAGGGGATGTTATGCATACTTAATTTAAATTGTGCTCTTGATTGATGTCATCTTTGTAAGTTGTAAATGCACTTGATTGATGTCATATTTGTAAGCTGCAAATGAAGTTTATTCCTGCCTGATTATAATCATATCTGTAAGCTACAAAAAAGACATTTACTGATGTTTGATTTCAAGGATGAGCCTTCTTTGAGAACCTAAAGCTCCTGAAATCGAACATGTTTACAATTTGGAGAAAATTTGCGTTTTCCAGGGTAATCTATTAGCCGAAGGTCAAGTTGGGATCTGTATAAATAGTGTGTAGTTAACAAGTACTTTGTTTCTTGCTTTATCTGGCATCAATTATAGTTGCGATCAGATACAATTTGAGAGGAATTATTTATTTAAATTATTCAATGGAATTAAACATTGCTCATTGACGCTTTGGACTAAAACGTTATTATAGATTTTCTGAATTCATTCAAAGACATTTTGGATTATATCATTGGTATTATCAGAATATAACTGACAATAGGAACTTATTTATGACAGTCTATATTCCTGCACATTGTGATTAGGCATATGGGATTATTTGGGATGAAGTTCATAATATTGTAAGTATCTTTCGAATTTTCACTTTGTATTTTAGGGAAATAACATAGTTTTTGAAATTTAGTGAAATTGGTGGCTTCACTTCCTTCTGTTACATTTGTGAGATTTGTCGGCCACTGAGGAGTAGTGGTCAGTTATCTGCCCTTGGAAATTTATAGACGGAGCCATCACTACTGGTCCAGCAGCTGATATTCACACTGGTTTAAATGTACGTTCCAAAATATATCTAGGTATTGGTAATGGAATCAAAATTTTGGTTAACGACGATTCCTCAGTTGAGAGAAGAACAAAAGATAGAAACAAATACATGAGATGGTTGAAATGTTCGTTTGTTAATATGCTCTTAGAACATGTTAGACAATGCCGACAATAAAAGGAAAAGAAGAAATTCTTCCGAAACGGGTCGCATATAAAGTTATTTTATGATCCTAATGTGGTTCCGTGTTTGTGTGAACTAACCATTATTCCGCGGTCAAAGGACTAATTTGTAAAGAAAATGTAATTTTATCTCCATAAAGTTAAATATTGAAGATTTAAAACATTATTTTTACTATTCAAACATGCGTATGCATAATGTTTACCGCTGTCCAACTTCAACGTTATGCTGAATGGATATTTTACATGCAAGTGATTTTATATTCCCATCGCTCTCCTTTTTAAATTTTTATACAGATGTGCACATTTCATATGCAGACAGATGACATTTAATATACTGACTACAGATATTTGCTGAACTCTTCATTTTATATCATTGTAAATGTTTTTGCTAGACTTACTATTCGTTTGATACGTACTCTTTTACTACTTATTGTCATATCATTCAGTTCTACCCAGCAATACAGTAACACGTACTGAATATAATTAACAATTGAAAGGCAACTACTACAAAATATAAACAAGATACAAAATTGGACTAAAACAAACGGTTTCAAAATCTCAAAATCACAAACAGTATGTATGCATGTAAGTCATTTACCAAGACATCATGATGAACTTAAACTCTCGCTCGAAGGAACACCATTGCCGGTTGTTGAGGAAAGGAAGTTTTCAGGTATTGTCTTAGACAGAAAACTCAGATTTATTCCACAAATAAAGAACTTAAAAGCCAAATGCTTTGAAGTTCTTGATTTCATGAAGTAGTAGCGCACGATGACTGGGGTGCTAATAGAAAAGTCATCCTCAGTTTATGTAGAACTTTTATTTACTCCAAACTGGACTAATGTTGCGCTGTTTATGGTTCAGCCAGAAACGTATATTTAAAGATGCTTGACCAAATTCATCAAGGAATAAGACTCGCTCTGGAAGCATTTAGGACTTCCCCGGGTGAAAACTTTCTCGCTGAAGCAAACGAGCCACCTTTATCACAGCTTAAAGAAATTCTTTCTTTACAATAAGCCCTCAGATTAAGATCAAACCTCTGAACTCTGCTTTTTGCTATATTTCAACACAACTACAAAACATTATACCAAAATAAACCAAACACCATGCGATCATTCCAACCCTAGGAGACTGAGCTCCTTCCCAGAGAACCATCGGCAAGGACAAGGTAGTCATTGCAAGAATTAGAACTGGTTATACTTCGATAACCCACTCATATTGCTAAAGGCGAAGACCCACCTGAGTCCGTTTCTTTCCACGAACTGCTAAGCACTTTATGATACAATTCTTCGATTTCCAACATGCATGTAATCGTTACTACAATGTACAACACGTGAAGGAAGTCTTTGATACAATAATAGTATCATGCATTTTAAAATTCCTGAAAAAAGTAAACATCTATTCTAAGATATGATATGAACGCTATCACTTTGAGTATTTTTATGCAATGTATATACTGTCGTTATTACTAAGTATCTTTTCATCTAAATATTCATTGACACGCCATTTACATTCCCCGCTGATCGAGACGCTACATATATTGCCCTCACCATGCCATCGTTTTGCTGTTAACTGTTTGATTTTATCGCTGGTCGATAATAAAACTTTCACCAACTGTAATTAATCTAGCATATAACTTTTTCTATGGCGGTAAATAGTCTTACAGTGCTGATGCGCCGTAAAACCACAATCAATCAATCTAGACTGATCTGGGACCATTAAGGTCTCTGATCAAGTATGTTGATTTGCATTTAGTTACACTTGGGTTTATTGTTTTATGTTTGTCTGTCGACCTGGACTCAAGATTCAAGTGATGTTATTATGGTCTCATTATTTTGGGTTTATCTTGGCCCCACCTGGGTTCAGTATGGATCTTCTGTATTCATTTCAGTGAATCACCGCGCCCTTCACAAACAGTGAATATTCTGATCCCGGTCTTGCGACATCTACCTTAACGTCTCCAGCTGACGAGCCATAAAATGAAAAAAGAAAACTCCATGCATGACGTTCCGGTATCTGATATCTCAAACATGCAAACTTTTACGTCATGAACACAGGAAGAGGGCTCATCCATTTATCTCTTTTGCAATATCCGTCTTCGCATCATCGAAAATCCGCTTCAAGGTGGCATTATGTTGTGAGAAAGTTTGATACATTTATTGAGATGACAGTTTAAGAAAACTCTATATTTGTCATCACAAACTTTAGATATAAAGCGGAGGCCATTGAAATGTGTTATCAGTAGAGTTTCTCACTGATCTTACTCCAATTGATCCAATCAATCAAAGTGAAGTCTTACATGAACATTTTTAGTTCATGGGTAATGTCCTTTCCAAATAAATGTATTTGACATGATCGTCTTAACCCTAAAGTACAAGGACGAATTAGTTCCAATTTGTTTCATTTACATTAAAAACGGGTATCAATCAGCGGGTAGATGCAATTACTAGCGTTACAAAGACACTTAAGAGGAATAGCGGATTTGTTAATATAAAATTGCAGGTGGCAGAAAGGTATAATTTACATATTCATGCGTGGGTCAGATACAACATTTGCACATATGTTAATCTTTTGTTAGCGAACAAGGTCATCTAGAGATTTTGGAAAAAAAATTGGGGGGGGGGGGTTTATTGTGTACAGCATTTACTGAAAATATCTTGTCCAGTACCTTATGCCAACACATTATCACGCTAGATGTAAGACTATAAGACAGAAGGACTGTTCGAAGATTTCATATATAGGAAGTCTGTATTTACAACACGTGTAAGTAAGTGATATACATCATGAACTTTACCCTAACAATGAAAGTATAAATTTGGATGGATGAGGTAAACGCAGAAAGGAGTTCAAAAACATCGAAACTTAAGATTTGTGCACAGTAAAAGTCGCATCAACACGTCTAACAATTTCAGAAAAAAAAGGAGTTAAATGACCTTGGTCGTTTGCTACGCAATTTAAGAGGTGGATAATGATGGAAAGACAAAGAAACATAAACACTGAATATATTAACAATGAAGAAATGTGAACAGCAAAATCTTAATCTGGACAAATTGCTTTACATGTGTGCGAAATAGTAATAGAGATAAATGTAAATGCTTTGGACTTGATCTCAGTAAATGATTATTACTGTTGCAAAGATAGATAAATAGAGAAATTAATGATTGTTGAAATATTATAACTGAAGAACTGAGAATATGAAAATATAGATCTACGACTCTGATTTCATGAAGTTTGCAAATTTTCACTAAGAAATATAGAATGAATCCCTTTTCTAGTTCTACCACGACGTTGGACGGCCTGGAGAGAGAATAAATGTACATCAAACTGCGAATATCGAAGACCGTCTTGTGTTGTTACATAAGAACATGATTGCAGTCCCTTTATATGACTACAGATACATGTCTGCACATTTTTCGTTGTGTATGCGCTGAACACGGATATAGATGGCAATAAATGTACCACGCTGAGCCATATGCCTTATATGTATGTCTGTAACGTAACAAAGGCTCGACCGACAAGTCTGAAACTGTATGCATTATACGATATCATAAGATGCATCATTACTGGGTATAACGTGTAAAACTTTAGCAAATATCTTCCTTGTTAAACATTTCACGCCCGTTTCGATGTTTACAGTAAACTAGCAGGGTGAAAGCACGTTCTAAAGCATATATTGTTGATTAACAGAGATGGATACAGGTGTTACGTTTCTTCTTTCTGTCCTCACTATGGCATCACAAGCCTCTATAACGAATACAGACTGGAGAGGGTAAGTAAACATAATTTATCAGTGAGGAAAGTATGATTTTTGCCAACTCCTACTCTCTCACAACATTAAGACACTACCACTGTTCTGAATCGTACAATTTCACTGAAATTATACAACAGAAAAAGGAGTTGAATAGTTCATTGTAACTGTTTGAAAGACACCAGGAAATGCAATTTCAGAATGTTGTACAGATCACTTATAGAAAAATTAAGTTGTTTCCAGACCTCTCTCATCATCATCATCATGAATAATAATAATAATAATAATAATAATAATAATAATAATAATAATAATAATAATAATAAAAATAATAATAATAATAACACTATTATTATTATTATTATTATTATTATTATTATTGATGATGATGATGTTGATGTTGTTCTTATAAAACAAAATATGATTAAGTTCATCTTCTCAAAAAAAAGATCAACAGATTAAAGTTGCGTAAGTAGCAATTATCTAGTCTAGTTTTTAAAGTTGTTAGAGACAAACAATATTAAAAGCAAGCAAAGGAAAGACAAACGTTTAGGTGAAAATGGTAACAGTCTTGAAATACAAAGTCAGATATTGATATTAACCGAATTGTCTACAAAATGTAAACAACGTTTCCAGCGCTATCATCAAAGTGGAATGAAAACCAGAGCAAAGATAATGTTTACCCGCATTTATCGTTTCATACGATACGTTGGAGGGAGCATGGGACTTGTTCTACGTCCTAAAGAGGGTATATATGAATGAAAGCATTATCGAATAATTGTATTCCTCTGCATTAAGGATCAGGTTCTTCAATTTAAGTAGATTATAAGCCCCGTTAATAGGGCGCTATGGTTTATAAATTACTACTCATATCATTTTAAGTTATGAAATGTTAGTGGAGACTTTAGACCAATTTGTTTCTGGAATCTTAGCATTTCTAGTTAGTATAATTTTATCAATTTAGTCTCATAAGCTCCGTAATCCTGATTTGTCTCTGGACCAATAGTTTGATTTGTTGCACCAAAACATTAATCTTAAGTTTTAGCGGCTTGACACGGGCAATTTGCACGCCTCTACAATGGCATATATAACTAGATGCCGTCACATAAAGTAGTGAAAGATCAGGGTCTATGCTGTTCATTTCAATCAAGATTTCGAACGGAAAAGATGAGTAACCTACCGGTGCCTATCTGCAGTTGGATGTGTATACGGTAATAACCACGAATAGACGTTAAATAGGGCTTTCACTGTGCCTTATAGCGAGTATTATGCCACGAATTGTTTTGTCATGTTAATTTTCTGTTATTTGCTGATGAAAAAGTAATGAATGATATTGAAACATCAGAATATTTCCTTATTCATTCTTTCAGGTAGGCACATCTACCCTAAGGGTCTTCACTTGATATTGATTATAATAATTTTTACACAGCATAAAGAATTCGGTTGTATAGCTTAATTCCTAAGTATATTTGATATAGCTAGTTCACGTCTGGGGACGGGGCAGGAATTTAACTTAAATATTATGGTGTCTAAAGACATACCAAGTTCATCGACATGTTTTGATGTCAAAAACAGCCTAGTACCTGATTTCGCTAAATATATCTAATGTTCTACCAGAAAGTGAGATTGTATTCCCGCAATGTGGTAGATGAAATGGGAAGTATTATGCAATTATGCCATTCTGACGTGTATATGTCCGTAATATCTCAATGATATTTTGGTTTTGCTTTGAAATGGTATGAAGATTGCACAGCGCTGTTAAAATTTGTGTCTTTGCTTTGGAGATGTAGATTCAGAAGATAGGTGATATTTGTATCTTTTTGTTGTGCATAGAAAATGCATAGTATTTGAATGAGTTTTGTTTGTCGAAAATGTCATCTTTCTCTACCTAAGACACCGACCTGAAACCATGGAATATCAGTGCGGTTCTCTGAAGATGTGCAAAGCAGATTTAGAATTTTACTCCATCCGTGAGGGATGGAATGTATTTATTGGGCATGAAAACAATACATATCCATATATAACAAATACATGTTTTTGGGGTTTTTTTCTATCTCTTCTACGACTCACCCAATCGCACTCCCGGGAAGGACAGGGTTTTGTTGCTGGGTTTGATGGCAAATACAAGGGAGACTTAGGAGATTGTTTAAATAACACTCGAGTTTCATGTTGATGCATGCTTTGACGGTGATCATTCTCAACGATATGATACTGATGTTGCCATTGGTCCAGTACACGTGTTATATGGTTCGCTATGTGGACGCAAATGCCGGTATTGGGACAAGGGCAATTAAGTTTCCGGAGCTATTTTGATTGAGTCGTATGGGGACAAAGGAAGTTTAAGGTTGAAAATGTCCATTGACATAACATTAGAGTCGTAATAAAGACCAGGCGCATTTAACGTTGTAGCCTACTTTTGACCCAAGGGAAAATTAATGAGAAGAAATGGTAATTTAGTATTCGTGGATGCTTTTGATGGAAGGGAGGTCGCTCATTTACTGGTATATACTATCAGAAATACCATTACACATACAAAATGCATTAGGTTGTAGTTCACATTGGTGTACCTACTATACAATATACCACTGCACATACAATGAGAGGGTCACTCGTATACTTATGTATTGCTATCCAACATACCATTACGCAAGCAGATGGAAAGGCTCGGTATAAAACACGTACTATCATGCAATGCCACACATAAATTGACAGAAAGATCACGTTTAACAGGGAATGGAAAATACGATAGTGAGATAGAGAGTATCACATCTAATTTGAGTGTCACATCTAATTTCAGACTTATTTTCACCACCAGCACCCATTAATGCAAACAAACCAATATATGAAGTTCGGACAAAACTTCATGTTTACCGATCCGTGTAAAATAATGAGTAACATTCACAAGTCATTGCTGTCACGTGGGTCATTCAAAAACATAAAGACGTTTTAGCAAAAAGCAACCAATAAAAATAAGGTTTTAAAACAGAAGTTTGAAAAATGGTTCAAAAATCCATATGGCTTAAACTGTCAAAAGACAGCTTACCAAAAGCAGCAGAGAGGGTGGAACCTACAACTTTGTAGAGACCTTATTTTTGAAATTTAAGGGTTCCTACGAAGGCTGAAAAAAAAGTTTTTGCATTAACAGTAAAAACTTCTCTAATTGACCAGATTTTTTCTGATTTTTTCACAATCTGGTCACTACGCGTATGTCGTCCACCCTCTCTGCTGCTATGGTTTTTATCCAAAAATTGTATCAAGTCCGTTACGATATCTTGATCTCGGATCATGTAAATTTATTGTTACAAAACCAAAGGGAGCAGCTTGTGCTTTTGAAAAGAAATTTTAAAATTTGTTCATGTCCATGTCGCCTGAACACCAAGTATAATAAATATTTTGCAGCGTATGATTATCAACTCCGTTGAACACAACTAAAATGTTACAGTTATCCCTGATCACTTTTGGAATTTGTGTATAACGCTGTGTAACATAAATCACGTCTGTGTTTTTGTGACGACCTCGTGAAAATATCCGAGCTGGATTGGATTGTTTGTCCAGCATAACATCATCATACACTACTAAATTATTAATGAATCCATCCAGATCATCTACAGATGGCGCTTCATCAATATCAGTAATAAAGTCTATGACTTCACTGTCTTCATGCAACAATTTTGCGTTTTCATTAAAATCTTTAAGTACTTCGTAACATCGCTGATCATCTACAGATGGCGCTATCAAATATAATTTATCCCACTTGAGCCATCTCATTATTAGATTGAGCAATAATTGCGTCTTTCCACTTCCAGATGGGCCTATTATAATCATTCTGATAGAATTTGGTAACGCTGGATGGTGCTTTACTGGTTCTTGTTTTCGTGTCGCAGAAAAGTCAATTATATCCATATAATTAATAATATGAGTCTATATTGTGTTCGATGCAGAGCATCTACACCTACTACTGAATTAACGACAATAACAACAAAAAATAAAAGACGTGCACTTACAGGTAAGTGTGTGAAATGTGGCACCAAGAAATATAAATTTATTCCAATAAAGACAGGTGGGGGTGATATTGCTGCTTCGTTAGGAAAATTACCAGGAACTCCATGGGCTAAATACCCCGGTGAGAAACATTTACCGGATATAATTATTGTGGTCCAGGAACTCGTCTCGATATCAGACTCGATAACCAAGATCAACCAAAACCAGGAGAGTATCCAGTAAATAAGATTGATCAAGCGTGTCACATTCATGATGTCGCGTATAAAAGTAAGGATTTGCAACAACGACATCTCGCAGATGTGAAATTGATTCACGCGTTAAATTCTATACCTAATAAATCTCTCAGAGAATCTCTCGCTAGCTTTCTAGTAAAAACTGCTATGAAAGGTAAACTAGTGCTAGGAGCTGGCAATTAAATTATATAACTATCATAATGGAATCTGTTTATTATTCCCCGAGAGGATTCTGGAGAGGTAAAGCAGCGATTAGTAAATTCGCCGAAGCAGCAAAAGTTTTACGTGATGTTGCTGCATCATGGTTAGCACGACAGGCAATATGGCAAATCTTCCTAAGTCCACTTAAAAAAAAATTCCGTATGAGCATTTTGATGTTAGCGTTCCTAATGAAGTTCATCAAGCGGATATACTGTTTTTACCACACGATACCATTAAAACACGTAGACGTCAATACACGTATAGATACGCGTTAACTGTCGTTGATGTTGCGAGTAGATACAAAGAAGCGGAGCCATTATCAACAAAGACAGCATCTGAAGTTGCATCTGCGTTTGAGCGCATTTATCAACGTGGTGGTCTACGATGGCCACGGTTATTACAAATTGATCCTGGTAAAGAATTTCTTGGAGCAGTATCATCGTTGATGAAGAAACATAACGTTAAAATCAGACGAGGACATACTGAAATTCATCGTGATCAGGCAATCGTTGAACGATTTAATAGAACACTTGCTGAGCGGTTATTTGTATACCAATATGCAAAGGAAATATCTACTGACCTCAAGGATAGATCTCGTGAATGGGTTGCAAGATTACCCAGTGTGATAGCTGCGTTGAATAATGAAATTATTCGTGCATCTTCCATGAAACCTTCTAATGCGATCAAAAAAAAAATATATACCCCGTAGCTATAACGGACAACGACGTGAATCTTTCTCTCAACCAGTATTAGGTAATGTAACTGTAAGATATTTATATGAACCTGGCGAACTTGAAGGTGGTAAAAAAAGAGCAACCGATCCTATCTGGAGCGTGACTACACATAAAATTTCTAGCGTGGTAAGATCTACTGGTAGACCTCCAATATACAGACTAGATTCTACAGGCCCTCAACGTGGATTTGTACGTGAACAATTGCAAATAATTCCTGAGGATACGCAATTACCACCAAGCTCAATTTTGTAAACGTCCAGAGCCTCTACGTCGATTACACTCAAGACAGGTCAGCATCACATTATCACGTATATGACCGAGATCACTATTAATTCTGTCTACGGTAAATTGTCTTGGATTAAAACACTGCCATGACATATTACAGTTGCAACTTGCGCAATGATTTATTCTGTTGTTGTCTTAATGCTATAATAAATTCAGCATCAAGATCAAAGTCACGCTTATTTTTTTTTTGTCACACTGTTTATAACTGACTAATTTTTTATTGATATCGATATTGTTAGTGATTTCTTCAGTTATTACGTAATCTACAATAACCCTACGCAGTTGCGATATTGTCCTAACTCGAGATACGGCGAAAGAGACTAAATTTAACCATTCAATACGATCATCTACAATCCAGATTCTAGTATCAGTTATAGTTAATCCCTGCGACGAGTGAATTGTTATAGCGAATCCTAACGTCCATGGCGATTTATCCATGTTTAACGCGTTCTCAACAACATCAACAGCAACCAACACGATATCATTCAAGACAAGATTTTGTACTCGGACATTTTCAGCGTCCCCACCTGGTATTTCAACTTCAATATTTTGTCGTCGAGTATCTGATGGGCGATAACACAAAGGTACATGTAGATCCGGAAACTTTTCTTTATGTAACGTAAATAATTTCTTTTGTAGTTCATCACGAACTATCTTTCTACTGGCGACTATCAAATCAGCAGGTCTCCATAAAATCCAAAAATCATTCATAGAAATTTCTGCAATTACTTTACGCAGAATCTCGCATTGTATTTGATCTGGCTGAAGTGTGATTAATCTTTTAAGCTCTTTTAGCGGTTCATCAATAGCTCTATGGTCATCATTTATTTCTTCGTAATAATCTACATTATTCTTTAGCCATTCATGTGGAGACTGTCCAACAAAGGGTGGTGGTTGACCATGATCGCCACACATAATCACAGCAGTATTCTTCAATAACAACCAATCAAGAAATGTTTTTAGTTTTTCTAACGACACCGTGCATATCTCGTCCCATATAATAATTTTAGGAATGTGTTTCTCACCCATCCGCGATGTAGTCCACGTGTCTCCGCACCAACTAAAGAAATTGTGATATGTACATGATTTTACTCCTCGTTGCTTTATTTCTCTAGCAAGTTTATGTGTAGGTGTCAAAACAATTATATCTGATGTATTATTTATAAATAAATTAATCGCACGAGTTGTTTTACCTGAACCACCACACCCATTAAGATAAACGGTCTTATGTCTAGATACAGGATTGTACACAGATGGTGCAGATGACTTTGATATTTGATTATTATTTTTGTAATATGTCTCCGCAATTTCAACATCAGCAGATTCAGAATAACTAAGTATATTTTCTTGTTTTATCCTCCATGTCCCCCATTCACCATTACCGAGTTTTAATAAATCTTTATATTTTTTATGTACATAAAATGAATCCGTAGCGACTCTGACAGCGTGACGAGGAAATTTATTTATCAGCGATAATAGATTTATCGAAACGTACGCTAGCATCGAAGATCTTAGATGAGTAAACTGCGGTGACTCGCCATCAGTATAGCTCACAATGGTACCTGGTTTTGTTCCATCTGATAAATAAGCATTACATCTGTTTATAAATGTGTTTTTCTCCATCGTATCAGCGATTATAAAATCTAGTTCAGCATCGTCCATAATCAATCTTGTACACGCTTGTTTATGATCATGTGATCCTCCTTGAGTAAACTTACCGATTATTTTTCTGCCGAGAACTTTTGCAAGTTTCTCATCATACTCGTTCCTGCATTTACTTATTTTAATGACACGATCTTCATCAATATCAGGGAATTCTTTCCTGGTATCATCGATATTAAATCTGTCCGGTTCTGGTAACCAAACTTGCTTCTGTGAACTATACGATATAATCGCTTCAGTTACTCTCAACGATATTAAAAATCCAGCATCAAGCATATATCGCAATAGTACTATCGGAACCCAACATCGCTTTGAAAAATGTCTTCCGAACCAAATATAAGTAATCGCATGGAGATCTTCTTTAAACTCGAATGATTCTACGTGAGCAAATCCTGTTAAGTCAAAATCTGGTAAGGGTCCGTTTATTGCAAACCCTGGTCATGTCATGTGTAGGATGTCCGAATCTCTTAAAATATTTAGAACATTCTCCATATCCAAGAAAACTCCCAGGATAACACGCTATCATATCAACAGAGATAACGTCATTGTAATCGTATTTGGTGTTCCATAATCCACCGTGCCCATATTCTATACAACTTTTCTTGACATCTTCAAGAAATTCCGATCGTGTCGTTTTCCACGAATTTTTCTCCTGAGCGAAATGAGCAGCGACTGACGGAACAGTAAAACAGTTATTTAATAATTGTCTAACTATGACATCATCAGAGGTATATTCACGCCAAAAGCGTTGCGCAAGATGTTCCATTTCCTCATGAAGAGATTCTGTACGATAAATATCACCATTAGGTCGTACAAATTGATCGTAATGATTATATTCTGAACTCTGAAATAACCAAACAGAAACAGGATCGGTTTTACTAATATTTTTAATAAAATCAAAGATATCACCGTCATAAAATTTAACCGTTCTATCTCGTGGAAATATTGTTACTGCAGCAGTCCATGCGTGCGCGTTATGATCAATAATATCTATAGGACCTCCTCTTGATTCATATTTCGATTTATATAAAATCTCTCCTGTCAGCGTTTTTACTGTTATTGGGAATTTTAATTTCTTTTCTAGCTCAGCAACGTCGCTGATAGACGCTCCGGTATCTTTAACCGACTCTGCCCAGTCATTTTTTTTTTTACGTCTTAAATCAGTTAAACCATTACCACGTATCGCATTTGTAAAATGTTCTGTAACTCGTTCAGCTACACAGTTTATTCTTGACTCTGACAATCTCATAGGCTTTAGATCCCCGACGTCAGGTTTATCATTCAGTGAATATATTCCATAGACAACTGCAGTCGCTGGATAACTTTGTACATAGTAAGGTTTATCAACACCAGTAAGTATTCCAGGTTTGGATCTGTTATTTAAGAGAACAATATTACCCCCGGGCTGCACACGGACTGGATCACGCTTATCACGAATAATCCAGATATCGTCATCTGTCTCTACAATAAATTTTATTAAAATAAAATATTTTTGATTATCAAGGTGATTAATAATTACTTTTCCTCGTTTGTCGTTCATCGTATTAACGATATGTCCTATCCTGAATGTTGACCATGCATGAACTGCACCATCGTCACGAAATTCCTTCTTGGCCTCACGGATACGTTTGGTTATATCCGCATTCGTTAAAGCTAGATCTTGCATCGAAATACTAATTTTATACTCAGGTAGTCTGTCAAGATCGATTCTGGTTGCGTAGGGTTCAATTGCGGATAATTCTTCCATATTATAATTAAGGCAAATATATATTTAATTGAACATTAATCTTTTGTATATGATTCAACCAAATCACTGCCACTGGTTAAAAATCGGTTATACGTCTCCGTGTAACAGATCATGCGTGAATGAATACTGTGGTTATCATATGCAATGCGTCAGAAATGGGAGTCTAGGACCAAAACCGTGTATCGTGTGTAGTGCTGGAGTGCGAGGAAAGACTCAACTGTGTGCGCAATGCGGTGGTAAAAAGTACAGAGAGTTGAAACGATATTACGATAAAAAATATAACGCTGACTCTCCTATAAAGACCGAAGAAGATTATTTGGCTAGATTTTCAAAAAACAATGATTTAGACAAATAAATATTATATATAAATGGAACAAAATGAGTTTGTGTCGCATCCAATCTTTACCAATTATGAAGCATCTCGAGAAGGTGTGATTAGAAACTGCAGATTGAAAAAACCAGTCGGTAGTGTTACCAATACTGGTTATCTTACGTTTAAACCCAAAGGAAATAAAAATTATTTATCACATAGATTTACCTACGAGTGTTTTTTTTTGAATAATCAAAGATGGGTATGTGGTTGACCACATCAACGGCGATAAGCTTGATAATTCACTTGGAAATCTACGTATTATCACGCAAAGTGAAAACTGTAAGTTTGGAAACACTGGCGGCACACGATTTGCAAGACCTGTTAAATCTGTAAATGCAGATGGTGAAGAAATTGTGTTCAAGTCGATTTATTCTGCTGCCAAATATTTTGGCATAGTACCACCTTCAGTACAATACGTGGCAGACGGAATTACAAGATCTACTTTTTCCAAAAGATTTACACAAAAAATAAATTTTCAATACGTTTAGTCTACCGTATTTTTAATGTTACCAAATGATTACTTGATACCTACTGAAACATGGTTGGGATACAATATGAGGTATCCACAGAAGCATATCTATGAGAGATACCTACTGAAACGTTAATTTTCCCAAGGATTTTGTTTAGCCATTATCACAGTCCCTGACTCTGTCAGGGGTCCATCATTGTCGCTGTCATTTTCACTCGTATTTTCCCAATGTTCTCTTAACTGTCTTATACGAAAGTTTATAATCTTTTTCTGTTCGTATCCATGAGATAATTCTAGCTTGATTTTGTCAATAGCATTTGAGAGAGGCACAAACAATTTTACTTGATCATCAGTGACAGTTGCCAGTGACTTTAACATTCCTTGTTGGATAATTTTCATAAACTTGTAATCAGCGAATAGCGTAAATCTGTTCTCGTTCTTTCGTTGTTGTAATGAGTCAAAATCACATAGAATCTTTTCAGCATTAAGATAATCAGATACATTGATACCGTTATGTTGTAATTTTTTAATCGCAGAAACAATGACATTGATATTTTCAAAATTCATTATATAATAAGTGTTTATTTAATATAAAAATAAACAAAAATATACAGCGCGGGGTGATATTCGGTCTACCATTCCATAGTTGTATCAGATAAACCTAATGAGGTTCCGAATCCTTGTTTAGACATTTACCCCCCAAGAGACCCCTAAATATCCGAAACCGAAACTTTAGAGGCTCAGAGGGCTGTCTGTACGTGTTATTTGTTTACCCCCGAAAGAATTCCTAAATATCCGTAACCGAAACTCTAGGAACTCAGAGGGTTGTTTATACACGTGTAGGTCTTATTTTAGTGACCAATCAGATTCTGTTTATTGCCTTACAAGAATTCCTAGATATCCGTAACTGAAACTCTAAGAACTCAAAGGCTGATTGGTCTTTGTGACCTGGAATCTCATTAGGTTTATTTTTAGTTTTGCGATTGTGTCTTTTGGAATGGCCCTTGTGTGGGGTACCCCTTTAGTGAAGTCACAAGGTCACGACCTCATATCATCCCCTGCTGTATATTTTTGATGAGATGATGATGATGATGAAATGCCGTCTTCACGCCAGCACACCAACCCATAACGATCAACCAATGGGTGATTCACAAAAGTGAATCCACCACGTGTTGACGTAGTGGATTGGTGTACTCTAAAGACGGGGGGGGGGGGCTGGAGCCCCCCAAAAATTATAAATCTTGGCCTAAAATCGCCTTCCGCAGACAATTTGTCTTTCTCGGGTTTCGAACCACGACCCTCCGGATGAGAGTTTCTACGCGCTATCAACTGAGCTATCGGACCTTGTTATAAATACATATTGAAAAAGTTAGTATGTGTTTACCAATAGCCTATTTCCTAAAAACTACAATATTCTTAACAAAAACCACATTTTTCTGTGTAAAATGGAATTTTATATTTCTAGTTTCCAAAAAATATATATAATTCTGTATAACATTGAGTCTATGCGTAAGCCGTAACCAAGGATATTTAGTCATAGCAGATGTTCTTAAAATAACTTTACGCAGCACATATACACAGCCGTTATGGAATAATCAATATGCAGCCACAGCCTTCTAGATAATAGATTTCGATTGTGCACTGTGCGCGGATTTTATGTAAACAAAGAATACAGTATTATAGACATCCGGATATTTTTTTTTTGTTATGATAAAAACGCATTATGATAACGCTCAATGAGCGTACATACAGGTTTATATTTAGTTCTTCATTTCTTGTGTCCAGAATGCGATTGCTTTGGTCTGTAAGTTTAAAGTGTATCCTTGATAATAACGGATAATGAACTCGCAGGTACACGGGATTAATTGGTTCTGATACAATTAACCAACCGGGAGGAGCCAACGGGCTAAAACTGAATAATATGTACCCTTGCTCCGCAGTGCCACTGCGGTGGCTAGACTTAGAAAGATCTACCTGATAGCTACCTTCAATAACATCGCATACCAGATTGACTGCAATAACTGATGTTATGTTTACAATGCCCGGCGATATATGACGTCCGTCACCAAAAGGGTTGTTATTGTGTTTTAGTATAACCGGTAGTGGGGCTATTTTTTTCCACGATTCAATTACTCCCGGATAATATTCTTCAATAAGATCATTTAATGATTTCTTCATTTTAACGTTATTTAAATCTGGTATAACAAATATTTGTGATTCCTCTTCTCTTATTTTATAATGATCAAGGAATAATTGCTTAGGTTCTAGATCTGTGAAAACAGTACCTACTTCACTAGTTGCAGAGTTTATAATACTTCGATTGGCGATGTATAAATCGAGTAACATCCCATTTAAGTGTTTTATTAACTCGATTATTTGCTGCTTTACGTTATCGTTGTAATGTTGAGATAATGAAATAAGTAAACTTCTTAAATCATTAAATGTTTTATCGTATTCAGGTTTCAAAGGATCTAAAAATTCTTTAAAAAATTTTCATCAACAATATCTCGATGCCTCCCCTCTGGCGTAACGATAACATTAAATACTGATCTAGTTATCTTGGGAATCCCTTTACCGTCAAAATCGGTAAAGTAATATATATCGTCGTTTGAATCAGATTCAAATATTATAAATCTCCATGGATCTTTATTTCGATATTCTGGATCTTTAATGACTTTTTCTTCACTCGTTTTAAATTCTTCTATTTTTGGTTCTGAAACTCCATTATAAACAGGTGAGACTTCAGGCCATCCTAACACGGATCTAATCGAACTTTGATAAATGTCTACGAGGTAATCAGGAGAATTTATTTCAATAACCGCTAATAGTGTTGGTTCATGAACAGTGATCGCTATTTTAGATTCTTTCCCTGTAATAGATTTAATTCTGCGTTGGAATTCATCATTAATCTGTTCTATTTGATAACTGCCCGTTGAAATTCCAACAACTTACCAATCAGGTGTTCCATCTGGTTTATTTTTATTCGCAAATACCAGTGAATTATTTGGTTGTTGTCCACCAAACGGTTTTGATCTAATATTAGGCCAGCTATGATAAACTCGTAATCGTGCTAGCGCTATTTCCTTTGCTGGAATTGCAGTCGGAAAATTAACACTAAATTCAGGATTGGTTGAACTTAATGATATCATAGTAGTTTTTGACGGCGTTGTATTAGCTACGATCTGCTGAAGTAATTCGCGCGACTCTGACATTATTATTATCGTTATTATTTAATTCTCCATCTTTCCGTTATTGTCACTAGCGATTATGAATGCTTCATCGTAGGTTTTCATTATCGTTACGAACTCCTCATCGGATATTTTACCATCACTGAGATACGCTGAAATATACGAGCATAATTTAGTGTAGGCGGCTGTTGCTGTGTGCAATTTCATTATGTACTCGTTTAGTTTATCATTTGTACACGTAGATATTTTCTTAGAGATAATACTGAAAATACCTGCACATGTTGTTGCCGTTGAAACTATAATTGTTACAACTGCAGGCGCTGTCATCGTTATTGTTGATAGTAATAATCCAGTTCCAGCAATAACAGCAGAAACCGAGTATACCATTATATCAATAACAACCATACGTCGACGATATTTTTTTACCTTTATCGTGTAATCGTCGATGATATTTTTTAGTTTGGTTTGACACTCACATACTTGAGTGTATCTGTGACGTTGAACATCGATAAATAACTCTTGATTCATTATACTTATCTAGGTAACTAATTGAGGAGTTTCAGCTACAAACTCAATACACCACCAATAAGTCGCTGCGGTTAACTTTTTATCATTCGCTATCAGCATAAACGTTTCCTCGACATCTTTGTTTAACACTATAGACACAATTCCAGAAAAATCATCGGTTGAATGACGCCATGGAAATGTGGTAAATATACTGAATTTTGCACTGCTAAACACAGATAATCCATATACACCAGTAACCTCTGCAGTGTGTTTAAAAGTGTTATTTTCCTGCGACCATGTTGCTTTTCCTGATGCAACTGTGTACACGATATTGTTATCTCGTCCGTGAGGAATTTTAACGAGATTACTTTTTTGAATAATGTTAGGAATACCACTAATGATATCGTTGAGTCTTGTGTTAATGTCAGCGAGATTAATAATAACAGTTGGTGGAGTTCCAAAAAAGTCATTAATATTTCTGTTTACATTTCTACGAAAATTTAGAAATGTTTGTACATGATTAAAATAATCAGTTCTAAATGTAGCAATTCCATCATTGATTGTCGTTAACGAAGTCATTATTGGAATTTCCTTATCGTCGACGTATTTTTTAGTTGCGGCGTCGAAATCTGTTTCTGGTGTTCTGAGATTATTAATACCATTATTATTCATGTCGAGAAATGCACGCATTATACCACCACGCACTGACACGTATTTGGATTCTTGATCATCGACGTATTTTTTTGTTGCTGCGTCTGTATCTGCGATTGGATCTCCAAGATATGTAATTTTTCTTCTTGACATAATAATGTCACCGGTAAATACATCACCAGTTTTCTTAACATAGTCGTTAACCGATTTACCGGAATCCTGTATTTTACCTTGATCGGTGAAAGTAACGATATTATTAACAACCGCGTTGGGAATTCGTATAAGTACATCTGGTAGTTGTATGTTACTCGTTTTTAATCGTCCTTGTTTGTCCTGAAAAACGACGACTTCATTTTGATCCACACTTGTGATATTTAATAAATCATCGATTTCATTTCTGAGCTGATCAAGAGTTGCATATTTAGATAAATCGACCTTCTTATCTTTGCGAGTAGATCTTCCATAAATATCTACCATTATATTTCCTGATATTTGTTTAAGTGTTATGACGTAGTGTAGTGAACGCGTGTACGACTTTATGAAGCGGCGCTGTTGATTTTGATACAGCATCAAGCACAGCGAGGGTTTCACGACCGCATATTGGAGGATCAGTTATTTTTGGTGTTGGTAGCGTTGAATACCAGATTGGAGCAGTATTATTGCTGACGTAATGAAGAAATTCTTTTGGTGGTGCTAATCCATACGAATCGAAATAAATAATTCCACGTGGATCAATTGCATATGCAACCCAGTGCGTGCCTGGGCCAGAGTTTTTATCGAGATTAATGATACCGGTTTCAGAACTGCTAGCAGTTCTAGGTAATTGATCGCGCATAAAAACACCACTGAAATTTTTTATTTTTAATTGCTTAGCAGCATTAAGTAAATCAAAATTGGACATGGGTGTTATTAGTAAACTGTCCCGGGAAGTCTTAGACCCTTTCCGTACCACGAATACGGGGTCCCTGGTAATCTTAGACCCTTTCCGTATGAATACGGGGTTCCTGGTAGTCTTAGACCTTTTCCCTTTTTTTTGATTCCCTTTCCTGTTGCTTTCTTTAATGCCATTCCAGCAGCAGTTCCAACAGCGCCTAATGCAGCTGCTTTTGCAACAGCTGGGGCTGCAGCTGCTATTAATGCTGGTATAGCTGCGAGAACTGGAAATATACCACCCGATTTAGCAATATCTTTGATGGCGCCCGCAGAAAGATTAAGTTTGAAGCCTTTATTTGATTTTTTAGCGTCATTGAAGTTTTTGAACTGACGCTCGGTCAACGATAGTTTATTTGTACCGGTCATTTGTTCTCGCTTTAGCGATATTTTTATTCCACAGTTATTTTTTGATGCTGATTGCAGCTTTTTAATCTGACCAGGAGTCAGACTCACACTAACGTGATGATATGACATTATTAATATTATGAACGATCTAATTACATGTTTAGAAAATATTTTACTATTTTCTACTGGGGCATCAATAACTCTCATTCTTCCACCAACACCTTCGAGTAACATCGATTTATCGCTGAGTATAATAGCAATTGCTCTGTAATTTGCAATAGCTCCTATTGTCACACGAGCTCGAAAACGAATATCTACAACAGATTGTCTGGTTAAATCTAAACGTTCTAGTGAAAAGTAATAAATCGGATACAGCGTTGTAAAATCTAGCTGCGATATTTGTAAACCAGTATCAATGTTTTGATCACGCCCCATGAATGTCATTAATCGATGATAGGCACGTGCTACATGATTTTGATCAAAATTCAGTAATATATCTTCGGATGGTTCTTGATGTCCATTTGTCCTTAATGAAACTTCAGAAACACCGAGTTGGTCAAATATCATGTGACTATGTGTTTGCGAGTTTACTCGTGCAGTATTTTGAAACGCAATAAATATATGTCTTGGTGCAGAAACACCTTGCTGAGAAGCTATCTGCCATGTAAATAAACCATCAATTGCACTCTGAACAGCATCTGTGGTCATTGTTAACCATGACAACGTTGATTTACCGCCTTGACTCATAAAAGATAACAACCGGTCTTCTTCAGATATTGACGGAGTCATCACTGGCATCCACAGGGAAAGTTTTGTTAGTATTACTTTACCAGCATCACCAACAGGTCTCCATAATGCATCATTATCATCGCCTTTTCGTACAAGTACAACTGTGTGTTTGGCTCCGAAAATGGCTTTTCTGACATTTCTACAGAATCCAAAGATATGTGACAGTGGAATTGCACATGAAAATCTTCTCCTATCACCTTTTAACATTGATCTACGTGCTGAAAATCCTAAGTTAAATTCTGGATTTGGAAAAGGTAGATCTTCAACAGCAGCAGCAACAGGAGGAACAGCTCGATTATTTGGTTGTCGAATAATCTGATTTCTGTTATCAGAATGGTCAGAAGTATCCTTGACAAACATCACTGATGGACCAGCTGATCTTGAATAATCGTCGCTGTATCTTGCAAGGCCTAGTATTGTCGTTGCAACGTCAACGTCTTTCTGGATTGATTCAATATTTTTTCCATCAATCATGTACGTAGCGCTATCAAATAACGCCATAATACCATTATTAACAAAACCAACCCTAATATCAGCGACGTATTCGACATCATTTGTCCTTATAATTTCACCTTCAAATTCGATAAATGCTTCAGCGGGTAGGAAATACCTACTTGTATCCTGAGCCTGTAGTTCGATTCGTCCACGCTGATCTGGCATTCGTGCGTCATAAGAATAGTACTGATAATCACGCACAGATTCATCTTTGAGAACTGGTGCGTCCATGTAAAACGCGGGGTCAGATACGCGCTTAAACATCTTTATTATTATCATCTTCGTCTAACTCGAAGACCACTTCGGGAAGTGAGACCACTTCCTGCTATCAGACTAGCGGTTATATTTTTTTCCTTTTCCGACATCGGGATATCAGCTAACTCCGCTAGTTTTTGATTAGCGGCTTGATTTATTATTTTACTGACATTTGTGGGCATCACTTCAGTGCTAGCCAATTTCACAGGTTGAGGTCGGGTCGCTTGTGGTCTGCGTATTAATCTTGATAGTCTATCTTTAATTGCTGAGAATGCTTTGCTAGCAATATTACCAACAGCGCCTATACCTTTTTCACGAACAACATCAATAGCTTTCATTCCTAGTTGCTTTGCAATCGGTATTGCTTTGGGGGCTATCCTTCTAAACAGACCCTGAATAACATCACCTAATCCATCTCCGTAGGTCGTTTTGTATACCGGTAATCGAGAGTTTATTACCCTGACCATGGTAGGTCCACGAGTATTGTGTGTGATCATCTTATTATTAAGTGACTTTATAACTAATTGTATCTAATCACTGTGGTAGTCATCGGCGATTTCATTAATGAGGGATCGATATACATTAATATCCATGATACCACCTGTAAATAATCGTTTACAAATATCAGCTGCTTCATTAATGATTTCTGGGGAATTATTACCAGCTCGTTTTCCTCCAATGAGAATTTCTAGTCGATCAACATCAGCAAGAACGTTATTGGGGCAAGTAATAAGATCACTTCCTAGACCACTTCCAGTTGCTCCGGGAGCGTCTTGAAATTCTTCTTCTTTCTCTTCACTTGGTTTCGGTGGTGCTTTTTTACTTGGTTTCGGTGGTGTTTTTGGTAATTCTGGATAATCACGAAGTGATTGTTCAAATGGTTTTTGTTGTTTTTGGTTTTTTTTGTTGTTGTTTTTGCTATTTTTGTTGTTGTTCTTGTTGTTTCTTTTGTTCTATCTCCTTTTCTCTTAATTGAATTAATTTATTAACTTGCTCACTATAACCACTATATAATGGATCAGTATCTCTAGCTTGTTCAACTTTCATGCGTATGCGATATAAATATTTTTTCCATTGTTCACTGTTTTTAATATCATTTGCGTGTTCAGGTTTCATTAATTTTTCTCTTCGACTAAAACCACTCACAGCAAATTTAGCTAGTTCAGTTAGGTTTAATTGATAAATTGTCTTAATAGTTTTTTCATCAAATTTATTTATCAGTTCATCAGTACTTACACGACTCTTTCGTTTAGGGGCTGGTGCTTCAGCACCTTCAGGTTGATCTTCATCCTCAGGTTGATCTTCATCCTCAGGTATTTCCGGGATTGGCATCGCAGCAGCTATTTCAGCTGGAAGTTCACGTAAAATTTCTTTTGTCTTTTTTGTTCTTCTTGCTATTTTTTCAGTTCTTTCTGCTATTTTTCCAGCTGCTTCAGCGGTTTTCTCTAACACAGGTTGAATACCTTTAGTGGTCTCAGTGATAGGTTTAAATAATTTTTTGTATCCTCTTCAAATTCAACTTGAGATTCCTGACGCGATTGTAGTTGTTGCTTAACAGAATCACGAACAGGTAGATATTTTTTAATTGCCTCTAGTCGCTCTCGAGATAATTTAGCTGAGTGTGATTCTCCAATACTCATTATTGATAATATCTATAATGGTTGTTTAATTTATAGCAGCAGGGAGGGTGGACGACATACGCGTAGTGACCAGATTGTGAAAAAATCAGAAAAAATCTGGTCAATTAAAGGAGTTTTTACTGTTAAGACAAAAACTTTTTTTTCAGCCTTCGTAGGAACCCTTAAATTTCAAAAATGAGGTCTCTAGCAAAGTGGTCTGTTCACCCTCCCTGCTGCTAATGTCGAGGTTTAGATTGTGTCGTTTGAATTACACGGCGGTGGTTGAAATTTCAATGTCATACGTTGAGAATTCTCAATTCACATATTGGTTCAAAGCGTTTATGTTGAAAGTTCCATTTCATATGTTGAATATTTAGATTTCATCTGTTGAATTACACAGCGGTGGTTGGACATTTTATTGTGCTTTGTCAGAATTGCTATTTTTATATGGTGAAATGATGGGTTGGTGTTAAAGTAGCATCACACAATGTCTACTTTAACAATTCAAAATAATATCGAGTTTTAAGATACATCATTCGTGTATTCAATTATGAGGCGCCATTACATTTCATGCATTTACAGTTTTGAAAGTTACCATTCACAGGTTGAGAATTACTATGAATTTCTTCGCTAGAGGTCGCTCTCGTGCACGGACCGCGTTATTTTTAAACAAGGAGGCTGCTTCTCGTTGCTGTGAAATTCAACAGATGAAATCTAAATAGTCGCCATATGAAATGGAACTTTCATCACACACAGTTACATACAACGTGTGAATTAGGGATTCTCGACATATGATATAGAAATTTGAACCACCGCCGTGTAATTCAAAATATACACTGTAAAACGTCGACATAGGAAATAGAACTTTAAACCACCACTGTATAATTCAACATATACAGTCTAAAATCTCAATCTAGAAAATGGAACTTTAAGGACATGCAGTTTGATCCAACACGTGATATTGGATTTCTCGACGTACGACATTGAACTTTCAACTGCAACTTTCTCATTGGACCAGCTTTTTGTCCGCAACGGTGCCTCATAGTTAGTACAGACCTGTTACGTCATGTTGTTAGGCTATTTAATGTAGAAGATGAGCGGAAGCTGTAATACTGTCTCCGTAAAAGATAACCAGAACGTGAACTTGACAAAGAAAACTCGTACTTATTCGTGAGTAGCATAACGGGATGCCGTAGGGTCATATCAAAATTTATATGGGGAAAAAGGGGGCTGTACCGTAGGGTCAAAATTGATAGGGTCAATTAGACTTCTATGTTAAAATGGGGGGGGGGGTTTGTACTAAAGGGTCAAAATGTATTTTGTATTGGGACTGTATAGGGTCAAATGGAAATATACTGGGACTGTATAGGGTCACATGAAAATGTATTGGGACTATATCGGTCAAATGAAAATGTATAGGGACTAAAAAGGGTCAAATGAAAATGTATAGGGTCTGTATAGGGTCAAGGGAAATGGAACAGGGTGGGTCTGTATAGGGTCAAGCGTGTATGAGTCAACATATACAAATAAAGAAACAAACAAACCAATAAATACACAAACACACTAATACACAAAGCATGGCAGTCGGGTAGAGATTTTTTCGAGGCAATGGAGTGGCCCTAAAAATGGCCGCTGGGTTTCTTCCATTTTCTCTCCTCCCTTCTTCTTTTCCACCAACTTCTCATCTTCTCCATTACATTTTTCTTCTTCTTCTTCTCATTCTCCTTCTTTTCATTTTCTTCCTCCTTTTTCTTCTTATTCGTCTTCTCTTTTTCCACTTTTCCTCCTTTATTACATCTTTCAAAATCCCTTTTGTTCTCCTTAAGTCATTCACTTCAATTTTTACTCTCCTATGACTATACCAGCCTACCTCCACTTGTTCTAGCAACTGTTCTACCATGGCAATAGTGTCTATCACCTCTTGTGACTTTTCCACCTTGTTCACTTTGCTTGAAGCCATCATTCAATGATAGATGCTGAATGGCACGATTGACTTGACTTTGTTGTATTATAGTCGCTTGCACCAAATAGACATATGCGACTTGTTTATTCCCGAACCAGCGGGATATTTACTTGATTGTGGGAGAAGGAAAAGAGCCACTTCTCCCACACAATTATGCAGATAGAATCTGCTATTTAATTGAGCCCCAGGTCGTGGTACAATAAAGTCCCATTCGACCTGTATTAAGGCTATAATGAGTGGGATTATACCCAACTAACTCATTCTGATTATATGCTTACTTGCAGCAGTATGAGACGTCGAGCGTGATTGACCACAGCTCTTGTGACGTCACCCCGGTTCCGTGCGTACACGCTCATCGGGTCACCTGATAAAGACGAATGGAAATCGGCCCACACACTCGTCTTGGTATGTCCTGGCCAGGGAAGGGAGGAAACGGATTCTTCAGGAGGCACCAGCACCCACGGAATCACAGAAATGAAACGCCAGGCGTATTAAATGTCAAATCAAATCAAGCCAAGTTATCCTAATGGCCATTCCTACACCCCAATTATGTGTAAGCCACCTGTGCAATTAATTTAATCAATTAAAGTTACAAAATTTCTATTATTGATTCAAGTTTGAATTAAGTGTACAAAGTGTACTTTAATTCCCACAAAAAAAAGACCAAATCAAATGAGTTCTAGTAACTCATATACTTTTTGTATTACATTAGTTATTATTGTTTAAGGTTATAATTTTTGACGGCGGTAATAAAGGATTAAATTAGTTCAATGAAATAAGACTTATCAAAGAGGTTTTCAAAAGCCAAGAAAACCCACAAAAAAAAACAACATCCATTCAGGCAATCTTGGCAGTCTTAATTGTGGCTCGACCTCTTCCATGTCGAGATCGCTAATGACTGATTCTCTTGGAGTCGATGTATCTTCCGGCTAGATAGCTGCTCTGCAACATTGACTGGTTTCTCGTTGTTTTCTAGTGATTGCTTTCCACTGGCTAACTGCCCCCCCCCCCGCCACGTGTTAACTGGTGGTCGTCTCGTACAGCGCCTCCTGTCAACTTTAAAGTTACCGCGTTGTTCCTCAGTGCAGCATTTTCACAGACCAAATAACGTCAGCCAGGTTCACTTCCAAAGGACCCGGTGGCTCTTGCCTCCCTTCCCCGAAATGGCGGAATCACACGCTAATAACTGAACAGCAATAATACACCAGTTGCCTTTTACTTTTTCGTTTCTTTTCATGCGATGAGAAAACTTCTCAACATTACTCTTTGAATGGGTTGGTGGACTATCAGCAGCATACTACAACGTGCAATAGACCACGCTCCCTTTTCTTCTTTTTGATGGCTAGTCATGGTCGCACGTGCAGCACGTAATTCCTGCCTATCGCCTCCACCCGTTTTATTGTGCAGCTGGAACCACGGTCCTGCTTACTCGACGTCCTCTTCCTGAATGAATGAATAGAAATGAATGAATGGCACGATTGAATGACATTCTCCCATTCGGACACGTGCGACTGGTTAATTTCAGCACCGCCGGATATTTAGTTACTCGTGCGGGAGGGAATTACAGCCACACTCCCGCACGCTTTAATGCATACAAAGTATGCTTCTCAGTTGTGTCCGACTTCTGGGCTCTTTGAGCCCCACGGGACAAATGGTGAGTGGGAATTGAAACACGCTTACTCACCTTGTCGCAGTCTATATCAACTAAGACGCTAGGTAAGGATTTATACCCCACTCAAAGAGTCACCCCGGTACCGTGAGTGCACGATCCTCTGAGCATTTTTTTCAAATATACGAGTGGGAGTCTGCCCGCGCACTCGTTTTTGGTAGTCCGAGCGAGGAAGGGGCTGGGCGAGAGACTCCAGGCGTCAACCGGAACACTGAACGTCAAGATCATACATTTAGGTCAAATCTAACCCAGTTGACTATTGCGGTATTTAGTGTTAGCCACTTTTATAATTAGAATCACGCATACAAAGTTATAAATTTTCCTACTGCTGGGATGATTCAGGATTTTGTGTACACAATGTACTTTAATTTTCCGAAATAAAACCTAATTAAAAGTCAAAGGGACTCATTCCTTTTCTTGAGTCACAATCGTATTATAGAATAATTGTGATCGGACGGCCGAAAAGATAAAATTCGGTGTATCAAGGAAGAATTATCGAAAAAGGTTCACTAGCCAAAATGTGAACCTACATATGACAATTTGGAGTGTTTAGATTATTTAGCCCTTAAAAGGGCTGTTGGTTTAAATATGTCGGACTGACATGAAGATACTGTGCCGGCGGTTCGTATGTTCTTCTTAAGCGCTGTTTCAGTGGTCCCGGATCAACCAATTCAGCAACTATCCATTGACTGAGGGACTGCGGATATGTCATAGGCGATCTTGTTAGAGCGTGATGGGTTATTAGAGGTACCGGACACTCCATAACCAGTTCTCTTCTTTTCATATAATTGATGATTACTTTCTTAACCCGCGATCTTGAAGGTTTATTCCGTCCCTCAGGTAATATGGCTCTTATTATCCACCAGAATGTCGAAGTCCTCTCGGACGTTTGAAGCTGCTACTGGGTCCTTCCATAGGTCTTCAAGGCCAAAGTCTTGTGAATAACCTCTGGAAATCAGTTTCATATCTGGTAGTGCTTTTTCCTTCATTACTGCGTTAGGTGGTGTCTTGTGTTTAGGAGATTGTGCTACTGTACTCACAGACATCTGTTGTTGTTGTTGTTGTTGTTGTTGTTGCAATGCCAGAACATGATCCGTTCCTTCCCCGGCAGTCAAGACCTTAGGCCGGGCCCCAAGTTGTTCTTCTATTTCTTTTATTGGTGGACATATTACAATTGGCTCGGTCGGCTCCTGGGCTTTATATTCATCATGGAAGATGTCCTGCTCATAAACTGGGTCTGCATATTTTGCTCCCTCTGTTGTTGTACATTTCCACCTCTACGACTCCTGGGCCTTCTTCATACTTCTTTTTGTTTATTGTCCCAAATCAAGAGCAAAGTTGTTCTATTCTGTTGTGCTCTCTAACTCCAGCCAGCGGCTACTAAGAGGCCGAGGCCTTTCAGTGCACTCAACGCCTTGACGGGAATCATTTTTGTCGCTAGCTCCATTACTAATAGTTGGCCTGTTCGTTGCTTTGTTCGCTGATGATTAATGGCACGATTGCTTACTTACTTATTTGCATTATAGAGGCGTGCGCACCTGGTGCATGTGCCTCTTATTAATTCCTGCACCGCAGGATGTTAATTTTCCTTGAGGAATGGAATCAGTGCCACATTCCCCAGGCGTTAATGCACTCAATGAGTGTTGTTAATTTGGCGTCAGGCAGCAGAACAATTAGTTCTAAGCTACCTGAATGTTAGGCATTCATGAGTGGGGATAGTCCCAGCACACACTCATGTTTTACAGTCTGGCTCTAGCATAGGGTGAGTGGGAATAGTACTATCACTCACTCACGTTTTGGTTGTTAGCGAGGTTGTTATTGGTACGCGCATTGCAAACTTATTGGTGTCCGGTTGAGGTGAAGGGTGGCGTAGAACAGGAAGGGAGGCGCCAAGCCGCAAGGTGGTGTCCGTTGTTTCCAGGGTATTGGTCTAAAATTGGTCTTCCTGCACGGACTAAGAATTTAGAAACTCTGTGCTGTTTTTTTTTATGAGGAATTAAGTGTTAAGTAGAAACCTCGGATGACAGTCAGTTAGATACCAGTATTTTTGTCACCTTGTGTGACTGGCCCTGATGGTCCTGGGCTTAGACCATCTTATATGAGATATATTTTTGGGTCTTACTGGGTGTTCTTTATTTAGGGGCCAATCGGTCATGGGATGTTTGACCTTTGGTTATTTGGCACCGATTACTTTGCTTAGAGTAGTTTTTTGCCGCCACCGGGGCCTGATGGTCATTGGAATTTTGATCACCTTATATTGTCTATTTGGGGCCCTATTGTACTTCCCTAACCTGATTATGTGGTCGCCTTGCGAGGCGGGCCCTGGTGGTCCTGGTGTTCGGACTCTCTAATTCTATTGGGATGATTGTCATCTTTTGGTTGAGAGTAGGTAGTATGAGAAGGTTAGCAAGTTATTTGGTAGAGAGCAAGAGGCGAAAGGAGAGGCGGGTGATAGAGGTATAAGGAAAAGTTTTTGTCTTGAGAGTTTGATTTAGGTGGTGGATATGGCTTAGGGCTATTTATTATTTGGAAGAGACAGACGTCTTTGCTGAATAATCAGGTTCCGAACCAACATATCAAAGCCGTCCATCCCATGGTCTGAGCCGTTTTTATTGATTAGCGTATTTATGCGTATGGCTTTGATTTGGGGGAGGACAAGTGTCTTTGCTGAATAATCAGGTCCCTGTTGACATATCAAAGACATCTATCCAGTGGTTATGCCATTTGTATTATATTATTTGTACGGCTTTTAGAGTTGTTTGCCTGACAGGGTATTTTAATGGGACATCAGATTTTTCTTTTGAGCCCGGTTTTGTTTAGAAAGTTTATGATGTTTCTATAGGTTGAATTTAAGTTGTTGTTGTCCTTATCTAGGAACTCTGGGTATGTTATTGGGGATCCAATTTCTTTTTGTGCATTTTGAAATTAATTTCTAGCGAACTGATGTTTAGAGCAGTCATTGAAAATATGATGGAGGTCTTCTATGGTGCAGCAGTGGTAACAGTTGATATTAGTGGGTTTATGGTACGATTGACCAAAGCAGCGCTTTATATGCCTCAAGCACAGACGTATCCCCTCACACAAACTACACATATCATATACCAACCAACTCAAAGAGATAGTATCCCCGACCTAAAAGAAACTATTTTTACATATTTTTAGAAACGAACACATTAATATCAATAAAACACACTATTCTCCATACCATCACATAGTGGAGAAGGAAAGCCTTTTTTCAAAGCAACATAACCCAAACCATCACATACAATCACCAATCCTACCAACCACACACTATCACACAAGCAAAATGAGTTAGTGTTTATAGTCACACTACTCAAATTTCACACAAAACAAACGTTCATTACACGCACACACACACCAATACACTACCTTACTACCAATAATAATTTGTGGCAAATTGATCAGTCTCTCTTTTCTAGAATTCTGATTAGCCCTGATAAGGGCTGTTTTTGTGAACTCCCGATGCACCTGCTCAATGCCCGCACTTCCTAGGTCAGGCACCACACACACAACGCCGACTCCAATTATTCTCCCAATCTACTGTTACAGATGGGAACGCAGATGGATGATGGATGGCCTCACTATCCCATTCCTCAGTTTGTGGGATAGTGAAGTTTCTCTCTCTTACTACTCTGCGACCTGCCACAGCTGTGGTCTCCGTGCTTGTTGTGGGCGATGGAACTCCCACTCTCTTCGCTGCCTCTCCAACTCCTCATCCCAGTTCTGAATCTGACAGCGGCTCTCGGTTGTGGTAGTGGTAGTGGTGGCTGGCGCTGTGATGGTGGTGTCCTCTCCACAGGCTTCATCTCACATATCTGCTTTATCATCAGGTGAGGCAAGGTTCTTTCTTTCTTTTCCTCTTCTTTCTTCTTTTTCTTCTCCTCCTCCTCTTCTATTTTCCCCGCTTTCTCAATTGCTTCAATGGCTAGCTCGTCCAGGAGGCGATGGGCATAGTCCAGGTGGATCTGGAGCTCAAACAATTTTGTTATTCTGCCCATCTTTTACGATATTGTCACGTTAACGATGGTTAGCCAGACTAAGCAAGCAAGCAAAGGATTCAAGTCGCCTACGCACACTTAGTGCTTTTGCGACCGGTTAATGCCCGAGGGTCGGACTTTTCAATTGGTTGATATGGTCTGCTTCTTCGGAAGGAAAAGGAGAACTCCTTGGTCTCCACACGGCAGTTCACGAATCCTCTGTCTTGCTCCTGATGTTGCTGCTTCTGCTGCTGCTGTTACTGTTGCTGTTTCTGGAGTCTGTACATCTCTGTCCACTCCTCTTACTCCTTTTTTATTTCTTCTCTAAAGACCTCTTCTATAAGGTCTTGTGCTGCCTTAATTATTCTCACATTTTCAACTACGTTTCCTAGCTAAAGACAAGAGCTAACCATAATGTTCAAAAAACTATCTTTCTACTTTATCGTCGTTTCTAGAAGAGTCATGATCAAAATAAGTCATTAAATGTTCTAAAAGTTATCCAAAACTGCGTGGATTAAGAACATACACACAATATTGTCCACACACCATGGAATCTGTGCCTTGTAATTTGACATTATTGAATCGAGTCGTCTTGGCATTTCTTCTCATAAAGTCAATGATGTCGTTTTCCAAAGGCGGTAATCCATACGAATTAAAAACTCCACACTGTGATCGTTGGGAAAGTAGACTGCCAATCAATGGGTTCCTGGGAGATGACTGTCGTCGGTGTTGATGAAATAAGCTTGATTGTCTTTAGGTTTGCGATGAGGAAGTTCATCCTTAGAGCCCACGACAGGATTCCAAGAAGCGGTATATGAACTGGTTTTAAAAAGGCAATAAAGTTCCAAGGTATCCATGTTTTTCTTTCACAGGTAATGATAAGTCATCAATTCAATCCTGACTTTTTGCTTGATATCTCTGTCAAGTAAGTGGTTCTTGGCTTCGTCTCCGTACTCTGTGGAAATAGAGATTCGATGCGACGGATCTCCAGAGAAGTCATTGGAGGGAAGGAATGGTCACGCAAGTCTTTATACCACTGATGCAACACTGCTTCTTCTGAGATGAGACCCCAAGTGTCGTCCAGATACTCTTCCAAGTTTTCTTGTTGGCTCATCATCAGGCATTTATCGAGACGATTTTGACTGGGATGATCGTTTTGACTCCCGTAACAATGTTTCAGGGTCAACCCTGTAATTTGTTCGGCCACGTGCTCCGGAAAACAGGAGACCAAATGTTCTTCTTGTTCTGGCCATCTCGACATCGTGATGTCCTCTTCGTCTTTGTCTTTTGGTTCAAAGATATCCTCGTCTCCCATCTCCGAAGAGGCTTCACAGTCCAAAATCGGCTAGCGTGTTTGGTCCTCCAAATATTTTTTCACGTCCTCCAGGAATCTTGCTACAGTGCGGGCAATGACTAAAGATAGTTTCTTGCATACACTTCTCGCACGCTCGATGAGCCTCGCAGAAATTAGGAATGTTAATGCCAGTCTCTTGCATGTATTCGAAATCGAAAAAAGATGAAATTCCCTTTCTTTTTCTTGTCATCTTCCTCCTCATGCTTGGATTGATATTTCTGAATGTAGCATTCGTGTTCCACGTCCACGATTCGGCAACAATGGAATATCGTTTCTTTCCTGGACAAACGTGCGCCTTGGCACTATTGGTACGTATGACTTGTCCACAAGTACAGCACAATCTCTGGAGTTGGCAAGCACTTTTCGTCTGTGAACCTTGCGTCTTGAGATGTTGTTTTTAACAAGTTCGGGCTGACAAACGTTAGCTGACAAGCTTAGAAATGCATTCGTTTTTGTCAATCGTCAAGACAGGTTTTAGAGGTCAAACATCCCTGACATTCGGATCCGCAATGCTTGTGTTGTTTTCGATTGTTATAACCATAGCCATATTTCTAGAGAGGTGAGTGAATCTGAAAAGGACTGTTGGGTGTTTCTTAAAAAAACAAACTCAGGAATGGGAGGCAATAAGTTTTAACTGCCTTATACCTTTACCACGACCAAGTCCTACTTCTTCACCTTCTACTGTCAATGATTTGGTAGAGATCACTAATGTTGGTATCTCAGGAGTAGTGACTGAACTGGAATGTTTGGCTCGGGAAGGTCTTTTTCTGTTGGGTCGAGTTAAAGAAATCTCATACATTTGTTTCAGGCACCTTAACTCTGACAGAATGTCTAAGAGTACGGTGACCATTTGACTTTCACCGTTCTTCTTCTCTCCTAGACCTTGTTTCTTCTCTGCTTCGTCTTCCTCACATTTTCTTCTTGCCTCTTCTCGCTGCTTCTTTTGAATGAAAAAAGCTTGTTCTGCTTCTTTCTGCTGTTGCAAAAATTTCTCCAATTCTTCTTTCTGCCTCTGTCTAAAATCCTCGACTTAAGGTAATGAAGTAGAAGGCGGCAAAGGTACTGGTACGGATACAAATTCTTGAGAAGAGGAAAGAAAATTCACTAAATCCCAATTAAAATCGTACTCTTCTGGTGGTATGATTGTATTTGTTTTGGTAGCTGTCATGCCATCACTCTGTGTCTCCACGGCAGGAGCACCCCAATACATTGTCTTCATAGTTTCCGTCATGTTCAAACTCTGTCGCATCGAATCACTGCGCACAGACGCTAGTGAACCTATATAGGGAATGTGACGTCACATGTAGCTCTCTTCTGATTGACAGATTCCGCACTCTGACTAAATTTTGGAACGCGCGTTTGGATTCGTGAAATAGTTCAATCTGTTTCGATCCGCTCATAAACTTTAAATACACGTCACTTGCCTCATTCCATTCACCTGTGTGACAAGATGTGTACTAACGTAGAGTTGTCTACCCTCATTTCGTCAATGCTTTTCAGATCGGACTTACCCATGTATGTGAAATCATCATGGGCTATCACGAAGATCACAGATACAGCTATTTGGAAACGAAGGATCCATGTGGAGAGGTAAGGCTGTCTCAAGTGAGTCTTAATCTGAGGTCCGGATGTCAGACGAAGTTGGAGGTAGAGAAGAAGTTCCGTGCGATGTTCCCTATGGTAACTCAGTGGTGTCAACAAAAACCCAACGGGTCTTTTCAAGGCCACTCCATTTTCTCGAAAAGATCTCTACTCGATTACTATGTTTTGTGTATTTGTGTGTTGGTGTATTTGTTGGTTTGTTTGTTTGTTTATTTGTATATGTTGACCCATACACGCTTGACCCTATACAGACGCACCCTGTTCCATTTCTCTTGACCCTATACAGACAATATACATTTTCATTAGACCCTATACAATCCATATACATTTTCATTTGACCCTATACAGTCCCAATACATTTTCATTTGACCCTATACATTCCCAATGCAAACTACATTTTGACCCTCTAGTACAACCCCCCAATTTTACCATAGAAGTCTAAGTGACCCCATCAATTTTGACCCTACGGTACAGCCCCCTTTTGCCCTATATAAACATAATATGACCCTATGGTATCCCCATATACTACTTTCATGCGGTATGCAACAGACGGTGTCGTTCAGTGTGCATTGTTGTTCTTCAATTAGAGTATTGTAACTTATAAGTCCTGCATAGTATGCAAACTGTAATAATTGCTATAATTTAAGTTTCTTGAAGTCTGATACATGTATTATGTTTAATGGTTTGGGAGAGATATGTCCTGATAGTCCCACAATATATTTATTGACATTTTGTTATGACTGTTTTTATTGATAAAATCATTTCCTTTGCTTTTTTGGCTCATCTTGGCTTTCAACCCACGAGATCAGACTCTATGATGCATTTTTGCCGAGGTGGACAAACCATTCCTCATCTGAAAATTAGATCTCAATAACATCAATTTACCTGTCGGAAAATGCAGTTAACTTCAAAATGATATATCAATAACACCGATTGAAATGTCAGTAAACACATAAACTACGTGCAAAATCATATCTCAATAACATCGATTTACCTGTCGGAAAATGCATAAACTAAATGCAGATTTGTGCATATTATAGTGATTATATTATGATATAGGTTAAAAATGTTTATTTGACGGGCTTTCTGTCATAAATTGTTTTGTTTACGACAATGAAGATATCTAATACCATGTAACAGCAGTAAGCCTTCACGAAAATGGGTGCCGGGGCAAGAAAGAAAGCCACTCTAAAATCTATGAAATTAATAACTGCATATTGATAGCGCTGTGTTCACTGCGTCTGTCACTACTCATTTCATGCCATTACAATAACAGTTTATACTTATGTAAAACAATATAATCATAGAAGTAAATACGAATCACTGACACCAATCTCATGACAATTAAGTGTGTCACAGTCTCTTGTGTATCTATATATTAATCGTAATTATAGCACTCGGATATTCATGTACAATTTATATCTTTTAAGAATTTTTAGTCTTCTTTCTAGATTATATTTTTATTGCCGCTTTCATTATTTGTGTGTAATTGTTATTTCTCTTATGCTACCTTATGGCAGTTTTCTGATATTAATCATTTTTGATTTATTATATAATATAATCTTCAACAGAAGGAAAAAAGATGATTGTGATCATAACAGCTTTTGAACATGTATCACATGCATTATCTCTAATGGAACATCTCGCGACTTTTCTACAAAATTCTGTCTCGGTAATTATTCAATCATGTGTGTTTCGTGTAATTCGTGTGCTTGACCTTTATCCGTGATTGATGGTAGAGTAATTGTCACCAATCTGTCTTTTTTCATTTTATAAAAGCTGTTTACTTATATTTAAGTTCCAATTCTGCCCTTGTTTACGAATTTAAAATGTTCTGGATGCGAACTTATTATTTCATTCCTCCTTTTATTCAGTCTCTGGAATTATTTACTGTTGTTTTCAGATATAATTTGAGATGAATTTAAAAAGTATTAATTGACAAAGTGCGCATTAACATTATGGAGTAAAAGTCTACGTTGGAATTGTTCTGAATTCATTGAAAGACATTTTGGATTATATCATCGTGACACATCAAGATTTCTGGTACATCAACCTAATCCAGACTATTCGCATAGCAGCACATTCAATGTGGGAATTCATTTGGAACACTCTATTCTATTCTGTCAGAAATGTGATTGAAGATTTAGAATTATTTTGAATTTGATTCAAAATACTGTAAGTTTCTCTTAAGTTGTTACTTTTCAACTTGGATAAATAAATGTTATTTGTCGAATTTACTAAACTTATTGGTTTTGCTCAATTTCTGTTACTTAGTTATAGACCATAGAGTCGTAATACGTACAAGGGTGATATCGCCTCAGATGGACCGAGAATTCAGCAACACACTGATTTTTGCTATGCAAATAGAGTCACGTCCAAAGCGTTGTAAATCTTTATGAAATTATTTACACAAGTTCATTAAAAGAAAGTTTTCTGATAAATTGATGCTCGAGAATGTTTCGGCCAAGAATACATGATCTCAATGGAGTCTTCTATAACGAAAGACATGAGTGATGTGTGATTGGCACATGACGTCACTGAGTCAACATGGAATATAAATATGAAATTGTGGCAACAGTATTGTCACTCTATCATCGCTGCAAAATATGCGCCTCTGATATCTAGCTTTTTACTATCCAATTTTGTATATTATCCCTACACCAACCAGCTTGGCGGACAAGTATGTGTGTTAAGAGCTTAAGAAAATAGTTCCAAATTTGTAGCTTCTTTACTTTTTCTTTGCTACGATGACTTGCTAAGACCAATGTCATGTATGACTTAACTGTAATTACAAGACAAAATTCTTCATAAAAGCATGCTAACATGTGATTTTACAAAACGAACAATTGCCCGTACTCACTGGAGCACTTCCGTTGTCAAATCGTCGTTGCAAGTTGTCGAGCTCTTAAGTTTAGGAGATAAGTATGTCTTGCATTTTCTCTATAATCCCATAATGCCCATATGGAGAGGGTCGGACTTGAAAATCATGGACGTTTGAAGTGTGCTGTCCTTTTTCCAGAATCTCTTTTCCGATCATTGGCGGGGAGGCCCGAACGTATACCGATCGGTATAATTTGTGTGAAATTACGCATCTGCAGTTAATTGAACGTAACTGCACAAACTCGATAATTAGCCATGTAGTGTGCTGCATTTGTTTGTTAATGCAAGTTAATTTATTTACATTATACAACCATGCAACAAAGAAACTCGAGCCCAAAGATGAGCATAGCACCTGCGAAAAATAACAACCTATAGAGGCAAGCCGTTTGGGTATCACATTAAAGAATCTCTCTACCCTTTTACTTCGTAGGTGGTCTCTTTGGTGGCATGGGATAATGTTAAGACACTATAAGGTAGAGATTCCTTGTTGATGACAGATTATGAGAACAGAATGTTCTGGCAATTTCCTATGCCATTAGAATTAGACATCAGTACAGCGATTAAGAGTCAAACATTTAATCTATACATTAACCTCCACTTCTGTTCTCGATGACATGTTACAGTGTTGATTTTTGTCATTTCGATGGTTTCCGCGGTTTAAATGACATACATTCCATTTTACAATTTCTTCGATTTTCTAATTCGCACATAGTTGAAACCCTCAAATTTTTATTTAAAACTTTATTCACTTTTGTAAAACACTTATGTCCACACTGCAAAATGTGGGCAAGTCTTGAAAGTAGCTGCCTAAAAAAACCACTGACAAACTTTAATTTTTGCCGTACATGATTTACGTTCATCCTGTTCGATCAATCATTTCCAAAAGTAATCTTTATTAAAATTTAGGCTAGCGACTGTTTATATATATATATATATATATATATATATATATATATATATATATATATATATATATATATATATATATATATATATATATATATATATTAGTTTTCAAATTAAAAAGCTTAAATGATAAGGTACATTATATGATGCTAGCAAATTATGTCCTTATTTCGTAAATGCACAAACAAGCCTCGTGAAAGTAAATTTACTTACTGCAACTTAAAATATTATCTACGTATGGATATTTTCTATTGAAGAGAAAAATATACTTACATTATTGAGATAGTTCGTTTGAAATCCTTGCAGTTTTTCCTCTTTTTCTTTTTTCTTTTTTTTTTTCCTTTTTAGCGGAATGCTATATTGATTGTAACGCATAAGATTTATAGCTGATAGATTTTTATATCGGTAAATTTATACTTATGTTTACGTACATAAAAGTTGGCATAATACAAATTATTTATTTTCTTGTATGCAAATATTTGTTTCTGTTCTCCTGCTGTTATCGTCAATACGCACTTACATAAATTTGATCTATACAAACGGCAACAAAAACATGTAGCCTAGTATATCCTATGGGAAAGGATACCTGCAATTATTTGGAAGAGGTTTTCACTCAGCAAGTAGTTTGTACGTGCAATAATCACAAACTGTATTGCCTTCGATAAGTTGTATATACTATGAGTATATTAAATGTTTAGACAGATCAAAGAAAAACATATTCCACAGAAAGTGTTAGAAGTACTGATTTTGTTTCGTTGAGCATATGTATAAGGAAAATGTGGGATTATATTAAAAGGCGTTTCCTGCTTTTGTTATTAAAAGCTGATGCTATCATCTTCCGCACTCATGATAAACGGCAGAATTATGCTGGTAAAATGAAAGAAACTCGAGAAGAAGAAAAATTGATAACTGGACACTGTGCAACTTACGATCAATGTCCAAAACGACATCTACTAGTACAAAGTTTTTTTAAATGGGGTAAATAGGAGAGGAAAACAACTTACAAAAGAAACAAATACTCAAATACATGAGATGTCGTTTTAGTACCAATTTACAGGCTCTTGCAAACTTCATGGGAGTCCTCCATTTTGGTAATTTGTAAACGTACTCTTCTTTAAATACACTGAAGGGTATTGTGGCCTGAATATTTCATGTAAAGTTTAACTTCAAGAAGACAGCAGGTTTTCGACAAATAACGCATGTTTTATAATAAAGAAATGGCAAAATCGAATTCCTCCGTAAGACAACGACTGGACTAGACAGTCTGCTCCTGTCTGGTTTCGATGCTAAAAGTCGAGACGAAAGTAAATCACTTTCTCTTTTGCGCAATGATGTCTCCAGGTCAATCCGTGTCGGCTGCTTCGGCGTGTGCTTGGGAAAGACACTTTGCTCCCACTCGGCTTGATAGAACCAATAATATAAGCACGTTAAAATTGACGTTAACTAAACGAAACAAAATAAACATCAATGTGTATCAATTGATATTTAATGATAAACGATGAAGGATCGTTTGGTAACAAGGAAGAAGAGTTCTTCGTATTTTCTAGCTTGGTACCTACACTTATAAGACAAGTTTTTTGGGTTAAGTTTCGTTGTTATTCAAATAATACAAACATAATTTTGATGTAAATGTTTCTTGCATTAGAGTTTTAAAAAAATATATTTATGGGTGATCAGCTCTATATAACCGTGGCAACAATTGGAAGTAGGAAAATAAGATAAAAATAACAAAAGAAATATTTGCAAAACCTCTCTGGAAGTTAACACACGGTTGAAATATGTAATTTTATCACATAATCGGTACACGTTGCCTACAGTGTGCAGTTTCATATTTTTGATATTATACATGTGAACATATCACTTTATGTGATTCTGAGTGGTCCAGATAAGCCCATGAAATTATTGTGCAGTATTCTCTTTACTGATTGGCTGCGATCGTGGGAAAACTTTTTAAACCCCGCCTTCAGGAATTATTTGTTTTCATTGAACATTTTTGGCCGCCATTTTTTTATTCGACTCGCGAAAGGTAATTGGGAAAAAATGGTCCCGTCTGTTTCAATATTGCCAATTTACCCGCACAGGGGTTTGTTATGTCATGTACAACATATCATAACATGAAAAATGGCAAAACCCCCAAGGCAAGAACAATAACAACAAGTAAAACTACCGGTATTGCTTAGATGATAACGAGGGTGGGGATGGATGGGCGGTATATCTGTAGCATAGAATCAACCCTATATACAGGGTTGGTTTAAATATGAACTTAATGAAGTAAATAAACTCACCTTTGTTCACAGAAGAATGTAGACATAAACCGGTTTCCCCAACTGATATATCTTTATCCAACCACAGCATATTTACGCGGTAAATATGTGATGCAGGTCCGACTCAAAAAGAGATTTGTTTACGTCTTCTGTACAATCTAATGTTCCAAATCAAATACTGCAAATATCCGGTCAAAATACATTAGAATAAATATGTGTGTTTCTGCATCCAGTAATCTTCTTTTCACAAAAATATCGCAACAACGTAATGTTTAGTCGTGATTGGAATTTCAACGTAAACACTGTCACTGTGTGTAGGCCAACTCAAACCGGTACTGTGCACCGTATCAAACAATGTGACATCACGCGCATTGGACAATTTGTGTTGACAAATATTTTGTCTTTTGTAAAATGTTCTGTTCGATGGACGATTATTCTTTGATTTATAGTTATCAAAAATGTATAATATACTTTTACTATTTCAACTTTGTTTGGGACTGTTCTTTACGCACAACAAATGAAAGGTACAGTGTCTGTCAGAATGAACGAAATTATTCGTTCTTCTTTCTATCTGAATAATTTCTACTGAAATAAAACTATGTGATAAAAAGAATCTCAAATGGGTAATTATATACTATTAAATTCATAAACTCGTTAAATAATGACCAGCTTATGCTCGCCAAGGCTCGCAAAAGCTGGACATTATTCAACTCGTTTCATAAATTCAATATTAAATCGTTACCCATTTGAGATCCTCTATTTATGTCAAAGCTCTTCACTACCTATAAAGGATACGTGATTAGTAGATCAACTTACTGTCCTTCCAGTACCTAATCACTTTCACCCACGAATTATATTAAACCTTCTTCAATGACCATTGTTGCATATGAAAACCTCTTTGTAATGAATTTACCCCTGAGTTTACAGGCGTATACGTCAGAAATAAGTCCCCTTTGAACTATCTGTTGTATAATCGTTGTATGAATTACTATATCCTTACAATCTGTTTTAGCTGTTTTTGTATATTCGTTGTATATAAGACTAGATTCTTACAATCTCTTTTATCTATGTTGCTGAATACTCGGTCTAAAGCGCTCGCCTTTATCGATCGCTTCTGTATCACCTGTGCCCGCGTGAGTTCGAGTCTCGGGCTTATCCAATGAGAGTATGTCAGAAAACTTGCCATTAGTTTCCCCTGCGTCGGTGGTTCTTATCTGGGTTTTTTCCGGGTTCTTTCTTCGCCAGTTATACTGGCAGCCATGTATAGTCTAGCGTGTGCTGAAAAATGGCGTTAAATCCACAACATCAATAGATCACGGGAAAGTTCTACAACTAAAGGATGTAGAAACTGGGGTAGACAAATGATAGACGGAGCATACCGAAACTGTCATTCGCGTACATCGGGTAAATTTACAAACAATGTATTGGGACCTGGTTACTTAAAGTCTTTATAAAGTCACGTAATGCGCCAGCAGACCAGGTTCTATGTTGTTTGCAATTGGACTCGACTTATAAGCGAGTATATACTAGATATAAAAAGAAACAGTTCATCAAATGGTATGTAAAAAGTTAAATATATCACCTTAATAACTCTAATATATATATCGTTACACTATTGAATCAAATCCTTTCTGGGAACCTTGACATTTGGTAAGGAATACTATCGGTATTATTCTCTGATCCGTAACTTTACGATACGGAGCTACATTAAAAGCAGAACCCATGTTATGGCTGGTGTAGATGAATTTTGTTTTCGAAGACAATGCTTTTAATAGTCATATGCATCTATCAATTTTTAAAACAATGCTAATTAGCATAACTGCCTGAAGCATTAACGGAGCTGAATATAAGACATGTATATGATAGACATCCTAAAAATGTGATATAAGACATGCATGTGACAGATATCCTAAAAATGTGATATAAGACATGCATGTGACAGATATCCTAAAAATGTGATATAAGACATGTATGTGACAGACATTCTAAAAATGTGATATAAGACATGCATGTGACAGATATCCTAAAAATGTGATATAAGACATGTATGTGACAGACATCCTAAAAATGATCAATGATCATGCAAAAGAACTCAGAAAAATTAGCACTTCACGAAGTACTTTATATATATATATATATAAATAACACAGTATTTTCCCATGGTTCTTCATTTCTCTTTGCTTTTGTGTGTGTTGTTTTGTGGATGCAAGATGTGTCTCCCTCTGAAAGCCTGGAATCACATTCCTGAAACGTACTGCGTTTTTAGTTTAATATAAGTTTCCATATAAGCGAAGAAGAAAGCGAAATTCTTATCGTTATCGGTCTTGTAAGAGATATAGTTAGGATATTGATTTATGTGTTTATTTAATCATTAGTTGGATTGCAGTATTGTGAAGAACATGTATTCCAAGATGTTGGAATATTTATAGCTGAATTGATTATTGTGAGTTGATTCAAAGGACAGTTGAATATTTACGATAATATTCAAAGAATATTTTTTGGGATTTTACCTTGCATTCACTTCAAGACTTTTTGGATTATGTTGGATTTTACCGTGAATTCATTTAAAGTCGTATGGATTATAACAGTGACTTCTTCTGTGGCCTTAGCGCCTAAGCATATTAGAATTATTGTTCGGAATACCTTTGGAACGTATTCGGATTACATTGGATCTATTGGAAGTGATAATAATGTATGTTAGTTTTAATTCTTTTACGTTGTATTTTAGGGGAATAAATTTATATTTTGAATTTTATAAAACTTGTTAGCTGTCGCTCTTTTTTTTTTGTTACGTACTTATGCCCCTAGGCTGTAACTAACTACGTACAT
>JAECUM010002465.1:0-142841 GCA_016617855.1 Megalonaias nervosa
TGTAATGTCATTTATTATTCTACTACAGGTTGTTAACATCGCATATGCACGTGTACCATTTGGTTATTTGTGTTTTTGGAATTACGTTCTTTACTCATATGATAATTTACATATGATGCTTGTCTGAATTCTTTCGCTCTATTAAATCGTCTTCTCCACATCTGAAAGATTATAAAAACTCATTATGTGTCAAAAACAAAATGATCAATGCTCTGTGATACTGCTATTTACGCTGTTCTTACAATTATTTGTGCTACTTGTATCCAAAGGAGAGGTGTCTATAACATGTCACTTATTTAATGACATAATATTTTAATTGTTTTTCTGTCTATAACATGTCACTTATTTAATGACATAATATTTTAACTGTTTTTCTTCAACTTTTAAACTCTTAAATGCTTCGTCATATCCTGTCATTATTTGTCTAAAACTAACAAACTCTTCGATTACTGATTTCTTTGTGTTTTTGCTTCTCGTCCAAAATATTACTTTGTTCCTGCGGTAAACGGTTACCATATTTTATTCCCTTGGGAATAAAACGTATTAGGGGGGCATTTCACAGTAATCTTGTTATTTACTTTGCTAGATTGTATAACCTTCTTGCAGAGAATTAAAACGCTTTTGAAGAACGTTCTTGGTCAGTGAAATATAACATTAGTTAAGGACGTATGCGACATCAATAATTTTCTCACTAATGATGTAGTCGCAGAAAAAAAGAGAATTCCGCTAAAGTACTTGCCGTTAAAGGATTGAACCACTGTCTGGTGAATTATCCCAACTAAAACCACTTAATAGAGGCTTTAGATTTTCTGAGATATAGCTCCCAAGGGATCTGGGTCCAATATACGATCCCTAATTTTCCTAATATAATAAGTACCAAATTTTAAGATATGATTACAAGCGTGTTGTTAAAATCACGCAGGAATAAATGTGTCACCAGCTGCAACAAAACAAATTTATTAACAATTCAAATTGAAGCTTCGTGCATAGGCCATTTAAACAAATTACGCTTATCTACGTTTTAGGGTCCAAGAAGAGAACAGACTCGTCTTACAGCAGCGAGTTCTTCTTATACTTTGTCAGTACTGCTCATAGTAGATTCTTCATCAATTACTCATTGTAAATTGAATCGCTAGCCAACAAATTTTGAGTGCATCCATTGATGTCAGACGACATCCCTTATTTACTGGATCAAGATGCAAATTTGTTATACCATACAAAGTTCCCCTGTACTTAAATGGAACAACCAATGTCCATTAAATCCAAGAATGGTTGATAAACTTATCTTCATCGGAATATCTGTTGAAATATTTCAAGAATGTTGATGTTGCCATATCTCAGTATGCATCTAAGAACAATCACATAGTCACGATTGCTCTATGGTCTTAAACTAATTAACCGAAAAGATCAAAAACCAACAAGTTTTGTAAAATTCAATAAATTATTATCTCCCTAGGATACAAAGTGAAAATTTAAAAAAGAACTTACGGTATTATGAACTTAATCTCAAATCGTCATAACAGTTCAATCACAAGTCCAAATGTATGAAGTTCCAAATGAACTCCAGCTGTATTTCAAATAAGTTCCAATATTGAATGTGTTGATGTGCATGTAGTCTCGAACGTGTTAATGTGCCAATGGCTGGAGTGTGCCAATGTACTAACAGTCTTTTGATATATCACAAAAATATCATCCATAAATGTTCATGTCTGAATTCACTATAATTCCAAATTATGTTCCAGTCCAAGTTTATTATTGATGACCACTTTGTATTTCCAGCGAATAATAATTTGAATCAATAATTGCACCCTAATGTAAAACTGAACACAACAATAAGACTGATTCTGCTTCCAGATGTTACATCCGAGAATGAGTAATTTCTTAAGTAAACAATATTATATTTTTAAAAAAACTAAGCCACAACAATAGAATCAGGATGAAAGTCAAAAGTTCATTTCTAGAACATTCTAAGTTGTAAACAATATAAGGTATATTACTAAAATTATAATAAAGAACATGGCAAATATCAGATACACCAGGTTTTTCCATGAGGGAATTCCAATGTCCTAGACTCAGATTAAGATAAACATGTTTACCTCCATTGATAATGATCCTAATATTTGATCTATACATACAGAGGAATACTAGTTGTGTATTATGTTGTTTACAGAATAATATCCATAGTCAGTTACACAGTGAACTTGATTTTAGACAGCGGTACAAAATTCAAATGTATATAACATATAATCATGAAGAAAAGCCAACCAATAATATAAATTAAATAGACATAACACGATGTACGACTATTTGTGAGTTAACTTCAAGACTTAATTGAAACTGAGCAAGCCTTTGATCTGTAATTTTCAATGCAAGTAATGTAAAGTAATTTTCCAAATTCAGCATTCAGGTATTCAGTGCTTAGCATAAGGTATAAAAACATCAGTAAATGAAATAAATGCAATTGTGTACATCCTGAAAGCCAAAATGATTTCCTTTTCTAACTAAAAACAATAAAGCTTTGAATATTTTGACTCAGAGTTCAAATGTCTTTCCGGTAAATGTCAATATCAGCAACTGACTTCTCTTATGACGTTGTCAGCCATACTGAGATAAAGAATAAACAAGCAGATCAGGAAAATGTTTCCCTTGACCACTATGAAAGCTGATTTCGTTTATTGTCTAAATGAACTCATAAAGAGAAACACTTGAATTAGCAGATGACATACAGGCAGTACATTCACGTTGACGGCTTCTGTGCCAAAGGTTATCAATATAATCTATCTTTTAGTCTGATTAGCAAGCGAGATAGTCTTAGGTGGAGCTTTTATTTTTGTCAGCTGGATACTATATGATATTATATCACCCTGACAATAGTTCCTGAGCATCAGGGAAACGACAAGCATGCTCTATAAGGGCCCGACTCATGACCTTGTCCAATTCGACTCATGACCTTATCAAATTTGACTCATGACCTTGTCCAATTTTAGATTGGTTTACTCTATTTATGAAGCAAATAAACATGTGAAATATATAATTCGTATTAAGGTTAGGGACATAAGTATTCTTAATCATGTGTTATTTGTCACAGTACGATCTAATGTATACTTTGTCATAGTACATAATGCCAGAACATTTTATACTTGATAATGCTACATAATGCCTGAACACTGTATTCATCAGTATACTACATAATGCCAGAACACTGTATAAATGATATACTACATAATGCCTGAACACTGTATTCTTCAGTATAATACATAATGCCAGAACATTGTATACATGATAATACTACATAATGCCTGAACACTGCATTCATAAGTATACTACATCATTCCTGAACTCTGTATACATGATAATACTACATAATTCATTTGGCTAATTGCATTGGAATGTTGAGTCCAGTCTTTGCTTTTTATTCTAGATCTCCTTTAAAAGATTTAAGAACATTAAAAATCATAATTCACAATTTCACTCGACCACACATGTTTTTGTGCATGACTTAAAAATCTTATTAAAATTATTGTTCCAGTGTCCAGTTTTTTTCTACCTTACGGGAGAAGTAATGTCCCATGTGGCGACAATCTGGTTTGCTGAGTTTTACAGGTAAATCTATGTTTCTATTCCCTTTGGTTTGTCTCCTCGTCAGACTCTCATCTCATGAGCTAGACGATATAAATTCTCTCATGTCATTTTATAAGAAAAAGATTGATAGCTTCGGGCTGGAGGAAAACTCAATATTTACTATGGAGTCTGTATGTTATCAGTATTTTGTTCTAAACATGATAAAGGTGTTTGGTTTTGTGTAGAGTCCAGACGTTAATCATAACTTTGCATTATGTGTTAATATTTCTCTCTACTAATCCAAAATATATTGTTGACAGTGGAGTATAAGAAACAATCGTGCGGCAAGTGGTTGTGCGAAAACTGATTTGAAAGTCTACTCAAATTAATGTTACAACTGTGATGTTGAAAAATCATTTAAACTAACTGAATTAAGAGAATGAGTACAGGAGCCCTATTATTCCGATATTTAATTATCGGTGTCACTCGGGACCAGACTTGTCATCTGATAGTAAACTGGCAATTTTAGTAACTGATGGCTTGGACGTATGCAGGAAATATTTCCGGTTGTTGGTGGTGGTGGTAGCTTTGATTTTGGCATTCCTTCGCCAATCCCCAACACCACACATAGGGAATATTTTCTGCGGACGTCCATGCCATGACATTGAGAGAGAGAGAGAGAGAGAGATTAAATACCCCATGCTCAAAATGGTCTATACGTTAAACTTTCGATTCCAAAGCGAAATTGTGGAGTTCATTTCTTGCCAGCGGTGAACCATCTTGTACATAAATCTCTCTCTCTCTCTCTCTCTCTCTCTCTCTGTGACTTTCCGTCAGTGGGAGTATGACATCATACTGATGCCAAGAATATGAGTATATGTACCTTTAGAATACATGGTATTTTAAACTGGAATATTTTTAAATCTCTTCTATAATTCACGATAAAGGTAAAAAGGAAACAGGTGTATAAATGTATAGTGTAAACACTTGAGGAAAGACATTTATGAATACATAGATATTTTGAAAGATTTAATGAACACCTATAACACAAATGAAAACGTTTTACCCAACATTTTACGATTCAAACAAATAACATGACCGTTACCAATACGCATATACGTTAAAATATCTCATAGACTATTTCAGCTTCAAACACATCAAGATCCGCATGACTATGATGTGAAGGAAAAAAAATTAACTGCTGCAATCAGACTTTTTCTTATTAATTTATGAATGAGTTAACAATTACAAACGAGGTCCTGCTAATTATTTCAGTGCTCCTGGTTTTTTTTTTGGTTTTTTTTTCACACGATGTCTTGTTATGTATACATAATTTATATTGTGTTTTTAACGTTTGTCCATGGTTGTAAGTTGTAAACAACATGTTTACATAGCTAACTTTTGTTCATGATTGTAAGCTGTAAACAACACGTTTATACAGCAAGAGTTCAGTGTCAGTATTATTTACGGTTAGACCATGTTTAACTTAAAAATTTTCACATTCTAGTTCTTTATAGGTCAAAAAGTAAAAATATACATAAATAGGGATTTGAAAAATAAATAATTCGTTCTTGATTTGGATCAGTCTGTCAAATATAATTCGTGAGGAATTATTTATTTAAAATATTAATTGGAATTACTAAAGTGTTCATTGACTTTTGATTTTACAGTCTTCTTTTGATTCTTGCGAACTCATTCAAAGTCATTCTGGATTACATCATTGTGTTATATCATGACATTCAAGATTATTGGAATTCATTCGATACATTCTATATTTTAGGGGCCCCTAGTGGCCGAGTGGTCTAAAACGCTCACCGTTACAGATCACTGCCATCTCACCTCTGTCTGCGTGGGTTCGAGTCTCAGGCTCGGCCAGTGTGGGTATGTGAGTAGCTTCTCGTGGGTCGGTGGTTCTTTCCGGGGTGTTTCCTGGTTCTTCCTCCACCATTAATACTGGCCGCCATGTATAGCCTATCTTGTGCTGAAAAATGACGTTAAACCCTACAACAACAACCATACTTTTGGACTTCTAATACGATATTTAGGATTATTTGGGATTTAATTCACAATACCGAACCTTAAATCTTTGCGCGATAAATTAGCGGGTAGAAAAGTGTTATTGGACAACTAATGAACAAAAGTAGTGAAGTGGGGCAATATACGGACAATGGGAATTAACATTACAGACCCCCCTTGGGGGGATATACGGACACGATTTATACGGACAAAATATAACCCTGGGGCGATATACGGGCAATGGGAATTTGAACAGGTAGGATGACGTCACGGTACTGGACACTTACAACAATGTAGCAAGTACCGTGACGTCATGCCACCTGTTTCATTTCTATACAAAGTTTATGCATTCGCGTTCGTGTCAGTGGATAGTATAGTATGTTTTATGCATTCGCGTTCGAGTCTGTGGATAGTATAGTATGTTTTATGCATTCGCGTTTGTATCTGTGGATAGTATAGTATGTTTTATGCACTCGCGTTCGTGTCTGTGGATAGTAGAGTGTGTGTTTTATGCATTCGTTTTCGTTTCCATAGATTGATGAACATCAATCTATCCTACCCAAATTATACAACCGACTAAACAGAAATTTAGGTAAGAGAATAATGTTTTTGGGAGTTAAACATAAATTATACAATCAAATAAAAAAAATTTAGGCAAGAAAGAATAAATCTTTCGAGGCATATGAAGTGGCCCTGAAAAGGGCCTTTGGGTTTTTTCTATTTTGTCCAGTTCTTCCACCAGCTTCTTAATTTTCCAATTATTCCTTTCTTCTTATTATTATTTTCTTCTTCTGCTATCCAGTCTGGATGTCCCATGGCTCTAAATTTTTGCTGTATTTTCATCCAGTTCTTATTCAGTTTGTCAAGTCCTCTTTCTTTTTTTGGTTTTCCTTCTCCTTTCTCTCTTTTGTCCATATCTCTTATTTTCTTCACCTCTTCTCCCATTACCGTTTTCATAATCTCTTCTCCTTTCTTTACACCGTCTAAGCCTTTTTTGACAGAAGGCCACTCGGTTAAATGGAATATGTCTTCCAAATAACATCTGACTTCTATAACAATATCAATCACCTGTTTCAAGGTTCCCACTCTTACATATTTAAGTTCTATAAAGCCTCTCAACGTCTCCGCGTCCTCCACTATCATCCCTTGTAATTCATAACTGGCTACTTTCAGTCTGGGCACCAAGTCTTGGCTGCCTGGGAACCTCCATTCCTTTTCAAGCCTATCCAGCACGTATGATCCATCCATCATCCAGTACCAACTGTCTTTTAATCGGTTAAATACATCCATCTTGACAGGTGTTGACTAGTCGACGTGGGTAGCCAGACTGTTACTTACTTTAAATTAAGGTCGCTTTCGCCCTTGCGGGCATGCGCGACCGGTTAGTATCCGCATGGCGGATTTCTAAATAATCCTGGGGAAGGAAAGCGTGCCACATCCCCCAGGCTTTAATGCCCTCAAAGAGAGCTGTTAAATATGCCCAAGATGTTTCTTGAACGCTAGCTGGTGACGACTGAGTAATGTTGCAGCCATTTCACGAGCTAGGGGCAGTTGCTTGAGAGGGAATGGACCCAACACGCACTCAATATTTTTTCAGTCTGTAATGACAATGCCGCTGGTGTCTACCGAAGGAGTTTGTGACGCCAGTTGCGATTGGTCGGCAACTATGATGTCACAACGGGACACCTGGCTTCTAGACGGGTGGAAATCGTTCCACATCTCCATCTAGGTACGGGAGTCCGAGTGGGAGAAAAGGAGGAAATTCAAATTCAGTCCAGTTGTTCCTATGGACAAGACCTAATGCCAATAATGTGTAAGTCACCTGTGCAATTAACCAAATTCTCAAATAGTTTTGGGAATTTTCCTAACTCCTAACCTTCGAATATGATCTAGTACAAAAGTGTACATAATAATAGTCCTTAAAAATTTTTGGTAATAATGTCTAAGCGACAGTTACCGTTTTGTGTCAATATTAGGTACAAGATTTTAATTTTGAACGGCAATCAAAGGATCAAATTAGGTAAGTGGTTTGATCGAATTGGGTTTCCAAGCCAAATTGGAACCCCGTACATAAGTGGCACTTGGTATATAGCCCTAAAAAGGGCTGTTATTACGGCAGTTAGAATGCTGTGCCGTGGTATACTTCTTCTTCTTCACATTCAGCAGCGGTACGTTGTTCTTTGTAACGTTTTTCCGGGAAGGTTTCAAGCCCATATAGCTCTGTGAGTTTCTCAGCTGCGTCAATAAGTTTGGCTAGTGGGCGTTTTTCATATGCTTTCCTGTGGTACTGACTCAGGATCATGATTCCGAATTCCCACAGTTGGTACTTAGGTTTAGGTGTTTTCAGAGATCTCCATCCTAGGTATTTTACTGCGCTGATGAAGTGAGTAGCCTTTTTTTCATCCTTAAGCTTTTTTTTTTTCCAGTCCTAGGTCAATTAGTCTCTGTTGGTCAGTATCCATTTCTTCATCCTCTATGTTTACTTCAGGTTCACTAGAGGGAGAGGCGTCAGTCCTATGTTTGATTGCCGCTGCATATCTTGTGATTTTAGGCTGTGGTGTAGCCGCTTGCGGTGGTACCACTGTTTTTGTAGTGGTTTGTTGTTGTTTTCCCGCCTTTTCTTGCCGTTTTCCCGCCTTTTCTCTGCTTGATGTTTCTTTGATGTTTGTTGGTTTTCTCGCTGATGTTGATGCCTGTGAAGTAGTTTTAGGGAAAATTAATGCAGGTTCCTTAGATATTTCCCCTCCAAGTGCCTCTCTTAGCTCCCTTATTATAGTTACCAGTTGTTGGTCTCCAGTATCCGAAGTTGTCTGCGTGGCCATTGTTGATGTTGTGGAAGCAGAAATTTTGACTGGAACAGTTGTCATTCTTTCCTTTCTCTGCGGGCTCTGTTGTTTTAGAACTCTCTTATTTTCTACTGGCCTTGAGTTGTTTCCTCCTGGGGTGTTTTCTCTCCTATTTGCGTCGTTTGCTTCCCAGATTAGCAATAACGTAGTACGTTTTGCTTGCGCCCTAAGGCTCCACCCAGATCAAAACTTTAGTCCGAGGCCTAGAATGGCATTCATGGCTTGTTCCGAGATGAACACTTCCATCTCTAACACTGTACTGTTCATGTGTTGCTTCTTCCTCTACTGGTCGAGACTGTAGCCAGACAGACGAGTGTTCCGCGTTATATACGTCAAGCACGGACGTGAACGAAAACATCCCTTACACTCACTTCACATATTATCTACTATCCACACAAACGAACGCGAACGCAAAAAACACACCATATCTACTATCCACACAAACCAACGCGAAGGCATAAAACACACCATACCTACTATCCACACAAACAAACGAGAATGCATAAGACACACCATACCTACTATCCACACAAACCAACGCGAACGCAAAACACACACACACACACACACACACACACACACACACACACACACACACACACACACACACACACACATAAGTAAAGGAGATAGTGTTTATAGTCACGCTACTCTACATTCACACAAATTGGCAAATTGAATAGTCTCTCTTTTCTAGAGATCTGGTTAGCCCTGAGAAGAGCTGTTTTTTTTTTATCTTGAACTCCAATTGGAACGCGCGGACCTAAAAGAAACACTAACGTTAACTTTTTTTACTTACAAACACAGACATACACTATCGGACAAGACAGAGAAACGAAGTGCTTATAGACACATTTCCATTTTTTTAACATACAAGCACACAAATTTGTTTTGGCAATTGAATTAGTATGTTTTTTCGAGAGTGTTGGGGTAGCCCTAAAAAGGGCTGCTTTTGTTGACGGGGAGTGATGGCAATCTTTTTTACTGTCTAAGATTGCGCCCCCGTCTGGCGGCAGGCTTTCCTATACGATACGGTCTGCTTCTGCGGAAAGAGAAGGAGAACTCTTTGGTGTCCACACGGCAGTCGACAAAACCTCTGTCTGGTTCTTCCTGCTGCTGTTGTTGCTGCTGCTGCTGCTATTGTTGTTGCTGTTCTCTCTGCTTCTGAAGTCTGTACTTCTCTGTTTATTGTTCTTGTTCTTTTTTTATTTCCTCTCTGAAAACCTCTTCTACTAGGACTTGGGCTATTGCTAACATCCTGACATTCTCTATCTCTTCAGGTTTTGGTATCAGGTTTAACCTGATACGATGTAAATTGACGTAAGCTTCGTTCAGCTTAGCTAGTCTGGAAGGCATGTTCATAGCTAGACGAGTCAACCATGGATGGCCAGACTGGAGACTGACCCGCTTTATATGGTTCAAACGCGGACGCGATAGAAACATCTCTACTAGGGTTTTTTGTTTGGATACGGAGATGTGTCACACCACGTTGTACTCCGCCACATTGGAGTAAACAATGATCAAATTCAGTCCTTGGTTCATTTCTACAGGGAATCTAAAATATTTCGCAAAATCCGAGTTACCGGTCACGGCTGGTATTTCGTTTATAATCTTGATCAGCTTGGGGTCTCCACACAAAATGACATACAATTCAGGACAAAATGTAATGGCCAATACTTTGTCCTCTGAAAATTTGATTAGTAAGCGACGAGCTATTTTGTGGTATTCCATCGTGGCACTTTTTCTGGTTTTCTCCAAGACTTTACCAAACATGGCATTGAACCTGTGAGCAATAGCGTTCACCAAATGTTGACCACTAAAATAATAGCCTGGGGGAATTTTCAACCGATAAGTGGTTTGTTTAGTTTTGGGGTCTTGTGATTTCACAGAGTCACCTACACCGCTGCGTTCATCCAAGTGTTGGTGCACTTGCTCGTCATGAACTTCTACCGTAAAAGTGTTTTGATTTTCAACGACGTTTTTGATTTGTATAGGGGTGAATCATTTCCACTAAAGCCACTTCTCAATGGGCTTCGTGATACAATTGGATGGTTCATAATCCAATTGGATGGCCTGAGGTAATTTGGCCGTGTAACAGCATAAGCTGTTATTGGGAAACACCTCCATGGAACTGCCACTGGGTAACGTTAAGTAAAATTGGTTGTTCATAATTCCAGCGTTTTAGTGTCCGATGGGTCGCTGGAAGTCAGAGGAGTGTTTAAAAGAGGATGGTTAGGGTGCCTGATGGAAGGGGGACTAACGTTGGACGCAAGACTCCCGTTGTTGTTCCCGTTAGAGGAATATTTCAGAGACGGATTGGGAAGAAGGTAACCGATGCAACTGCTAAGTAAAATGGTCCACAATTGTTTGTCTCCTTGTTGCAAACTCAAATTGGCAATGGCAGCACCGATGACACAATACACCACAAAGATTTGGCAGAAAAAGACGATTTGCGTTTTAGGCACACGATCTCCACACCACACCCACAAAGGTTGCTTTTGTAGATCTTGCAGAGAAGAACTGGGGGAAGGAGTGGTTACTGCGGTAACTGAGGCTGTGTTGAAGGGCATGATGTTCACTTCATTTTATAGTTGATGATTTGCGAAGCGTCGATCCAAGAGTCAAAACTCGGCGGATATCCTTTCCAATGTACTTTGACTTCTTTGACACGACGTTTTAACACTTTACGAGTTCTTCGATCGAGAATGCTTTCGATCTCGTACACGTCGTCTTCTTTTTTGGTCACATGTTGTAACTCGGGCAAGTAAAACGTTCCTTTTAACACTTCCTGTTCATGTCTTCCAATTTATAGACGGGAGGATGACGGCCACGCACACGTTCAGTGACACGAAACAATTCGGTGGTCCAGTTGAGTAAGTAACCTTTGTCGAAAGTGCGTTTAGTTTTGACAATGCACACTCAATCTCCTGCTACCAACACTCCACCTTTCTTGGGGACAGTCACTGTTGGGGACGTACCAAACAGACGCTCGAAGACGGTTACTTCGTTGTCGGGAGTCACTTCTTTGGGTACACGTCCGATGCTCCGATGGTAAAATTGGTTGTACGATTGGACTTGGTGTGGCAAGACGTCGATGTACTTGAGAGTGTGTTGATGCGTAAAATATTTCCATATGCGTTCTTTCAAGGTGCGTTGAAAACGTTCCACGATGCTGGCTTTGGTTTCGGGATTCTCGGTGGTGAAAAAATGAATGTCACGTTTCTTCAATTCTTTTTGGAAAGCTTGGTTCAGAAATTCAGTGCCTTTGTCGGTTTGCCATCGAAGAGGGTGACGTCCGCTTTGTTTCAACACCAGTTTGAGGGCTCGCACTAACTCACTAACTCACTGCTCGATTTGGAAGTCAATGGTACAACCCAAGCAAATTTGGAAAAGACGTCGATGACGCAAAACAAATATTTGTAACCACGATTGTAGGTGGCCAAATGAGAGACATCGGCTAAATTGGCTTGCCATTGATGATCGATGCCCTCCACTCGGGTGCGACTTCTGGAAACTTTTCGTCGAATGGGTTTGTGTAAGGTGTACGTGGCTTGTTCTTGTAACCAGCGTTGCACTTGAGGTAAACGAACACTTTTCAGTCGAGTTTTGGCAGCACGAAACAATTTCTGAACTCCTCCGTAAACCAGCAGGATGGGATGGATCGTAGTAAATGCTGGCTAACATCTTCTCCATTTTTTAAATAAGTGATCCACTCTTCACTGATGCTCCTCTTTTATTCGTGTGGTATTTTCTTGGATTGTAATGCTTTATGTGTCCGACGAGCGGTAGGTGTCGAGGAGGAAGATGTCTGAACTGGGGTAATCAGTTCTTGTTTCACTTCTGTCTTGGCTTTCGTTTTCTCTTCTGAGGAAGAAGGAGTAGCCATCATCTTTTTAATCCAACCAATTCTGGATGTAGGTGGTGTTGTTAACTTGCGTACTTTTTCTGGTGGAGTTTGAAGCTCTTCTTCTTTTTCTGTCTTGATCACTGGGACTAGTGGTGGTGGACTTTCTGTCTTGATCACTGGTTCTACTGGTGGTGGTGGTGATGGACTTTTCATCAAGGCCTTAAAATCTTTCAGAGTGGGTAGAGCTGTTTCGTCTAAAGCTTTCTGGTGAAAGAGTTGCAGTCGTTGCAACAATTGACCGTACCGTTGCGATTTTTCCGTTTCTGACAAATCGCTGCGATCCATCAATGATTGCAATTCGTGTTGTAACTGGGACATCTCGGTCAAATGAGGATTGGAAGGTAAATGTGGGGTCCGTTGTTCTTACCAACGATGGTATTTCATCCATCGTTTGTGAGGCACTAAAGCCAGCTTTCGTCCTCCCATTCGATTTCAAGGATCACTTCTGAGATCTTTTGACTCCAGAGGTTCCTTTTATTTTTTTGACCCTTTCACACTGGAGTTATGGCGGATAAATCTTTTCCCAACATACCCAACATAGGTTTCGCTATTACATTGGTAAGAAGTCCTAACAAGAGAAAATTTCCTCCGCGTTGCACCAGCATCTTTTTCTTTTGACGAATGGGTATTTACTTTTGGACCATTTTTTCTGGTGTTTAGTCAAAGGTATCGTTCCTTTCAAGACATTCAGACAACATTCGCTCACGGTATCAATGATGTCTTTGGAGGCAGTTTGAATGAGTTTTTTTCGCAAGGGTGGAGAAACTTTGGACAGGACGGACAACATGTCCCAGTGTTTGGCTAAACGAGGTGGCAGTCCTTTCCTTTTCTTTCCTTTGGAGGGTAGAAGAGGAATGTTTTTTGGGGGGTGACATCTTTCTTGGTTGGTTTCGTGGCACACGGCCTTTTATCCTTTTTTGGGACTATCGCTTCGTCATAAAGGTGACGATTTGTTTTCCAAAATCGCCAAAGAATCCTCCTCTTTGGTGACTCCTCTTTTTCTTTGGACGACTGTCTTTTCTGGGGGTGACGTCGATGTTTGGCTAAGTGCCTTTTCGGATGACGAGACTCTCTTTTTCTTTTTCCTTTCCGGACAGGAGAACGACGATGAGGGAACGTCTTTTGGTACACAAAATTCGCTGAAGTCCATGACTCCACGTGAGCCCTTTTATCTTATTGTTTCTTTTGGAGCTTGTCCTTTAACTTTGTGGCAAAATTATCTACTAACTTTTCCATTTGAAACAAAGGGCCAAAGATACCTCCCATTTGGTGACTTCTCCTTTTCTTTGGACGAGTGTGTCTTTTCAGAGGGTGACGTCGATGATTGGCTAAGTGTTTTTTTTTTTTAATGACGTGACTGTCCTTTTCCTTTTCCTTTCTGGACAGAAGAACGGTGACGGTGTGCACTTCTTTGAGGGGTCATCTTTGGGCGTTCAGGAGCAGAAAAACACTGATCCCTATTATTTGCGTCGGGTCTTTATTATACTGGAATGAGTCGCCACTGATTGTCTTTACGTCGTATCAACTTGATGACAGGTAACACACGTCAACGGACTAAATCGGACAGTTCTTGCTTGGACAAATCCAGTAAACTCTGTAACACGCCCGATCTCTCTTGGACTTTGATTTTGGGGGCAGGTACTTTGTGAGCAGCGGCCACTGCTGCTAAAGAGGAAGAGGGTGTCACCGCTGCAGGAGAAGTTTTTGGAGACGCTCTCTTGCGGGTAGAAGCTGTTTTCTGTGGACTTTTCTTTTTCTTTTTCTGAGGCCGTGACCTGGTCTTGACACTGTTACTCTTTTCCTTTTTCTTCTGGGTATGTCGGGGAGTGGCTTTTTTCTTGGGCAGAACTTTGGGAGCATTGGGATCCCATTTTAAGAGGGAACGAATGATGACACCTCCTATAGAACCGCTACCACCAGGTTTCAAAATGATTTGCTTTCTGGTTTGAGTGTCGATGCGAGGATCGGCCAGTTGCGTCAAGGCTACTTTGTTTCTGTCAAAAAAGCGTTTAGTTTCATGTGGAATCTGAATGATGCCTTGCAGTAATTGACATGCTGTCACCGTAAATCATAGTAAGACTTCTTTGAGATTGGCTTCTAAGACACGAGCACGTATTTGTGGATTTTTTTCGCGACTGATGTCGTACAAGGCACGAATCAAATTGATGGGAAGATGAGACTGAAGGGACGTCATGTTGACGATGTGTGAGACAGAGCCAAAGTGACCGAGGTTTTTATAGACTTTTTTTGGTGGTTGTTATGTCGACGACGGGGACGTGTACACGACAGGCCCTCCGTCTTGGCACCAGTGGTGAAACAGATGGGTACGAAATCGCAAATAATCGGGGGTGGTGGGTTTTAAATCCACGAGTAAATAAGCGTGTGGGGTTTGAGTGGCATCGTCGTACGCATGAGTCAGCCAAGATGTTCCTAACTGTTTGGGTAAGACTTGCACTTGAGATTTATCTCTAGGGCTTTTAAACAACACCACGTAATGAGCATTGAGACTGATGGAGCGATGGGCTTTACTTTGTTGAAACAAAGTTTCGGTGATGTAAATGACACTGGCATTACGATGATGTCCTTTGCGCGTAAACCACAGTTTAATTTCTTCTTCGTCTTCTCCTAACATGTCGTCAAAAATAAACAAATGAGTTTGACTAGGGTCAGACACGATCCCGTCGTCTTCGCCAGGAATGCCTTCCACAAAGACGATGGAATCGCCTTGACTTTCTCGCAGAAGTCTGTACGCCGACTGCCACTCTTTGTACCACCACACGATCCTTTGAGGTGGACGATCGATCAAATGATATTTATGTTCGATCAAACGTTTAACAAATTCGGTTTTGCCTGAACCGCTAGGTCCGGCAACGAGCATGTTAAAGGGATGGCGAAGATACAAGACCTCCCAACTAGCACGATCTAAGTGTTCGTCGATGACTTTGAAAGTGGAGGAAGAGGGAGCAGAGACAGTAGAGGTAGCCATAGTAGTACTGTAAGGAATATCACTTTTGACACGAAGACAGACAAGACAAGAGTTTTTATACTTTTTTCAGGACACGTTTATTGTTTAATTGTGAACAACACGAAATACATAAATACTTAAAAGCGAAATGGTTAAGTACATGAAAGCGAAATGGTTAAGTACATGAATAAAAGACACATCAAAACGATCATAGTGGAATATAAACAAGTCTCTGTACAACATTTTTGGTGACCAAGAGGTGGTGTCCTAGGGACAGTGTGTAATGTTCTTAGAGTCACTACATTGGGTACAGTCACACAGGGGTCCTCCCGGAATGACCTTTCGGGGATGTCAGTGATAGTGCTGTCCTGAAGAGAGTGGTTTTCCTCGGTGACGGGTTGTTCTTCTTCTAGTACTGTCACTAACACAGGTTTAAAAGTTACTTTTTTCACTGAATGTTTTAATTTTTTAGGATGACAAATCTTGGTCATAGTGTGCCACTTTTTTTTGTCCAAGCCTCGAAACCCCAACTTTTCCAGTCACGTACATCTTTCCAGTGAGGGTGTAAGTCACAAGCTACACATACATCATCGTACACATGTTCAGTACCTAAAAGTTGACGAATCTTTCTTTCCTGTAGAGGTCGAGAAGTATCGAGATGAAAGCGCAAAGCTTTGAGCAGAATGAGTTTTTCGTGTACATTTAAAGGGACCACTTTCATGCTTTTTGGAGTGGTATGTACTGTTCGTAAAGAGTCCACAAAGAATCGACCGGTAAACGAAATCCCAGAAAGCAAGTCACTAAGACACACACTTCACGTCGACCCCATTTCAATGGACACAGTTCTCGTAATAGGTGTTGGTAATCCTCCACTGTCTGAATAGTGTCATTGATTTCCTTCCACGGAATCTGTTGTATCACGAATGATAAAGGTCGTGGCATGGTCGTCCGTTGTTATACCCTCTTTGGTGTAAGGTAATAAGTGTACTTTTTGAACAGAATCGGTTTTATTTTAGTACCATACCAAAAATATTTAGTCACTAACTCACATACCACACGTCGTACAGAAGTTTCCTCTTGAACTAAGTTTACGTTGTGTAAAAGATTTTAGTAATCCTCTAACTCTTCTTCTGGAATTCGGTGTATTAGGATCACCTTGTAAGTTGAATGAGTGGCATCCAAAAATGTATGAATTTCACGCGATTCATCAATGTCTGACCACTGGAACACTTTCATCAGAATCAGTCCTCTTATAGCATTTAGGTACCAGTGGTTTAAACATCGGTGACGTAACGGATGCAATTGTTCTTTGCGTTTCACTTGTATTTTGACTAACTCTCGGTAAATGCGTTCTCTCAACTCCACAGGCAAACCACGAATGTTCTCTTGTAAAGTATCCATGACCATATCAGTCAAACACCTCTCCTAGAGCGAAAGTGACGAACGTAGTGAGTAATTTCTGGCCACTGCCATTCCAGGAAACGGTCAAGAATGTCATTAAAATCTTGTAATGTAAATGGTCTAAAGCGGAATATTAGGAAGAACGCACCCTTAATCCAGAGAAATCTGACTTGTTTGTTGACTTTTGTCAATTTCCTCTTGTGAATTTCTCGACACAAAAGTTCTACAGTCACCCACTGAGATTTTGCTCTGGCAAGTCCCAGCCAAATGTCCTTGTAGATCTTCTCTTGCAATTCGTTTGGTAATGTTTGAAGATTATTTTTTAGATGGGGCTTAAATACTTGTCTAGGTGTTGTCCAACGTTTGACTCCTAGCCAAGGAGCTGGTTTCTTAAACGACATGGTATGCCACTTCAATGACGAAGTCCCACTAAAGGTAGGTAGTGACAATCTAGAGACCATCTAGCATGTTCCTGGTAAGCGCAATCTTTCTTCTCCAACTCGTGAAGTGACACACCGCAACTGAAGCACTTGACTTTATCCCCTTCGCCCAAGTAGATAAATCAGGCTCTAGCTAATTCTTCTGGGGTAAGTCCTCCCAGATATTTTGGCCATTTCCTCGGAAGGTTTGGAATCGACTTTAAAAGTCGCAGTATTCAGGCAGTCTCACAGGGAACGAATATTCGTCTTTCACGGTTCATTTCAATGAGGGCACGGTGAAATATGCAGGAGTTTGCTCAGTTTTGCATGACATCCGTAGGGTGGTAGCCGCACGGTTTTACATGGTTGATGACAACGACAATGAAAACCAGTAAAGTGAAAAGGTGTACGATAACGAGTGTCATCGATTTCGCATCCGTCAGGTTTGACACGCACATCATCATCACTTTCCGTGGTAGGTTTGGTAGTGGTAGTTATAGCAAAGTTCCCATGATGATGTGGTACTGAATCGCTGAGGTCACAGCGTACGGCATCCCTGCCATCGCAAGGCACAGCATCGCACTCGAGTTTGCTCTTGCTTGATACTTGCTGTTTGAAAGGATTCATCTTTCTCGCTTGGCAATGGTAGTCACAATCAACAATCGGTTTTGGACGTTGTCCCTTTTTATACTAGTCGTAATGAAGTCTCGAGCTTGTACATCGTTCCTTTTTTATGACAAGTTTTGGAAGTCTTCCTTTTTTCTTCTTTGACAACGGTACTACTTTCTCTAAGGTACCGTCATACCTGAACCGAAGTGTGATGGGTGGAAATGCCATAGAAAGGTAAGGACAGTGTGGAGCCCATCGAGTATGTTCCAGAATAGCTGAATCTTTATAGATACATCGATCCATACGCAACCTCAGACCACAACTGAAACAATCCAGTCTCAGGTCTTAAGTAGACAAACCCTGTTCTAGCTAAAACATTCCGATCCGTGGGCCATTTTTGAAACGTTTCCAATCGACTGGCACAACTGCAATAATCAGGCAAGAAAACTGGAAACTGGTATGGTTTGAACTTGGAGTTCTCTGCGGGTTTCTCACTCGATTCTTGCTGTGTCGAAGTCATCCTTCTTGTTGGTGACTATCGTCTTGGAACAATTTTTTATACCAGCGTGACCATACGGTAAAGTGAAGTGATTGGGAAGCCATACACGCTTCTGGTACACGATTTGATAGACTTTTTCCAAGGGTCGGCTGACGATTTGGTGTATGGGTAAACGTACAATCTTGTGCGGTTCGTGGGTGGTCACTTAAAAATTTCCATCCTGTCCAGACTGCAAGGCTTCTTTCAAGACGCCAAAGTTCACCAGTCGACTGGTGCGATAATTGAGAGTCAATCTTTTCACTTTACACTCCATGTGCACTTCTCCTTGTGGGTCTCGGTATTCGTACCCGTAATTTTTGGGACCGCCACTTGCAAAACTTAGAATCTTGTCATTGGGATGCTCGTCCGTCCAGGCTCCTAAACGGTCTCCTTCGATGTTAGGGTGACTTTGACCCCAGGCGATCAATGTAGATGCAACTGTCCGTGTCAAAATACAGCACACGATCTCCTAACAGTTCTAAAGCTTCGTACAATTTTCAGCGAGCATGGGCTGTCACGTAAGCAGCAATGATGACATTTCCAAATTCGTCGGCTTCTACAAAGTCCAGTTCTTCACCGTAATTGACTAAGATCAAGTCCTCACGAACGACGTCCACGTGTTTCATGTATTTGGTTTTGTCGTGAATCATCTGGAAGTAGCGAGGAGGTTCTGTCAAATACTCCGTCTTGGGTAAACACAGTTGTTGTGCCATTTTGCCCCACAAGCAATTTAACATCACTTTGGCAAACGATCGCCTTCCTTCGTTTTTCTCGATGTAGTCTAAAGTGATGCCTTCCTGCTCCCAGTATTTGTCTTTGAATTTCTTTTCGTCTTCGGGAGTGTCGCACCAGGATGAATAGCCACTGTCTTCTTGTTTCAGTTTCAAAAAGGCATTCACGTAGTCTCCGAAAATGCCTTTTTGAGTCTCGTCGCCCTTGTGGTATTTTTCTGTCTTGGGAAAGTGGTAAATTTCGTACACTTCTAACAGTTGGTATCCCAAGTCCAGAGCTTTAAACAATTCCACGCTGACCCACGTTCCCGTCAAGGCGCGCTCTTCCTGAGTGTGCTGACAAGGTCGGTCTTGGTTGCACGTTTCGGCACAATTACGGCACAAGGGAAACATCAGTTTCCCTTGTCAATGGTGAGGTAAAACGGGATGGTACAAGTACGTGGGAGACAAGACTTTGCACTTGATCAATCCTTCGTATTGGCGAATGTAGTCCACGTCGATGTGTTCCGTCAGCAATTACGGGTGCCCAGCGGAAAAGTGACAATATTTGCACACGTACGGATACAGCGAACACACGTCCAAGTATTTGATTTCTTCTCCTTTCTCCTTGACGGCTTGGTACAGCAAACAGGTGGCATTCGTCCGTCCTCCGTACAAACTGTCCCGTGGGTTCAGAGGGTCCACCAGCTTGTAACTTTCCACGATGCGCTTAAACTCTGGATCGGTTTTCAAACGGTGATCGTACTCGTGTTCCCACATTTCTACCACTTGGTATTCTTGCTGTTCTAACTTCATGCGACGCTGACAAGTAGCCTGGTACAAGTCTTCTATGGTCCGTTGTAAAAACTGATTTTTAGTGCCACGTTGAGGGTAACAGATAGGACGTCCGTGAAATAAGCACCCGTTAAACTCGTACACGATCTTAGGGTTTTCTAAGTCCCAGTCATCCACCGAATACGTTCCGATGGTCTTTTCGCCTCCTCCGTTGCGGGCGTGTGGCTTTGACCGAATATTGTCCTTTGACAAAGTTCGTCGTTTGAGGACTGATGACAGCTAGGGTGTTTTCGGGCATGAATCGTTGGCGGTACACTAAAGAACACGCTTTGGCAATGGTGCAAGCTTCTTTCAAAGGATCGATCCCTCCGTGTTCCATGAACAGTTCTCGAAATTTTCCACAGCAACGCCGTAAAATGTCCACGTCGGAACGACAATACTTTAACATATCTTCCTGAAAGTCGAAAGGGTCCGAGGCGTGAGTATGGTACCATGCGTAGAAAGCTTCTCGTTGCTCGGTACGCATGTTGTCGGGGTCGTAGTAGTGAGCCTCAGGCAAATGGGGTAGAATAGCGTGTTGATTGGCTTCGGTATTGAAAAAGTGTGGAAAATAGCCTTTGGCCATTTCTGTCATTCCAAATGTTTTAGGCATGTGACTCAAAGGCATGGCTAAGTACTCATCGAATCTTTAAACTGCACTTGTCCCACTTGCATGGAAATGAGTTTGGCTCCGTTCAAAGTCACTTCACGTCGTTCGGTACTTTGTTCCGTATAGTATCTCAAAAGAAACTGTCCATCGTATCCCGAGAAATTGTGAGCCATCACCGTAGCATGGCGATGACAGTCTCCGTAACGTTCGATTTCTTCTTGGTTCCACGTCTCGTCAATGGGGTCTAAGATCCATTGGGCGAAATCGGCCAATGTGTTCGGTCCCCGAAAGATTTTTTCACGTCCTCCAGGAATCTTGCTACAGTGAGGGCAATGAGTAAAGATAGACTCTTGGATGCACTTCTTGCACGCTCGGTGAGCCACGCAGAAATTAGGAATGTGAATGCCAGTCCCTTGCATGCATTCGAAATCGAAAAAGATGAAATTCCCTTTCTTCTTCTGTTCATCTTCCTCCTCCTCTTGTTTGGAATGGTATTTTTGAATGTAGCATTTGTGTTCCAAGTCCACGATTTGGTGACAAATGTGACATCTCTTCTTTCCTGAACATACGTGCGCCTTGGTATTATTGGTACGTGTCACTTGTCCACAAGTAGGGCACAATCTCAGGAGTTGGCATACACTTTTCTGCTGTGAACCTTGCGTTTTCAGATGTGCGCTGACAAGCTGGGCAATGTACTCGTTCTTGCCCTTCGTCAAGACAGGGTATAGAGGCGAAACATCCCTCACATTTCGATCCGCAATGCTTGTGTTGCTCTCGATTGTTATAGCCATAGTCAAATTTCTCACAGTAATAACTGTATCCCAGGAAACCGGTGATACTGGTAATGTCATCGAAATATTCATCGTGATGATAGACGTGAATGTATTTTCCGTCTTTGAAATTTCTGCCTCGAAACAACAGAGGTCCGCGCACTTCTTGAGGGTGCACTTTCAAGGTGCAGCGTGGAGCCAAGACGTCTTGCAACTTTTGCACTTCAGAAATGCCACAGGGTGTGTCTTTGTACAGGCCATCCTGTTGTAACAGGAGTTCTGCCTCTCTTCGTTGTTTGGCTCGACTAGATTTTTGAATAGTTTGCCAGGCTCTTTTCCATTCTGCAGTGTCGTTCTTGTCGGCATACATTCGTCCCACCACGATGGCACGGGCTAAACACATCTGGTCTTGAAGATTGTTAATTTGAACGATCCTGCGCTTGATGCTGCGAAGGTCGTCCACCAGTAATACCTTTTTGCGCTGTCCGGTTCCTTAGGGAAGAGAAACGTGGGTCATGAACAGTGTCGTTTTTCCATCAGTGATGTGAAACTTGTCGTTGGATTGCTGTACGTGTTGAATCTTGTCGATGACTTTGGAAGGTGTCAATTCTGCTGGGCTGCTAAACTCGATCCAAACGGGAGACTTCAAACTGTCGTGATGAATGGAAAGTCTCAAGCGATCTTCTTCTTTGGCTTCAAATTGCTGTTTCAATGTGGTTAACAAAGAATCCCACACATTGGTGATGAACCCCTCTGCTTTCTTCAACGGTACGTCGGACTTGAAATCTTTAAACTTCACCGTGTACGTGTAGGCTGTGGTTCTAAATTTTCTAGAGGAGCGTTTGTCGGTCTCTCGAATGTGGTAGTACTTTTCAGGGTTTACTGTTGGTAATGGACTTTGACTTGGTGTAGACTCTCTGGGCCTAGATTCTGGCTCACTCATCTCATCTTCAAAATCGCTGGCATGAATTTGAGCCAAGACTTCAGCTACTGTGCGAGGCGATAAATCACGTTTCTGCCTCTTACTTTCTTCTCCTTTCTTTACGAAATGATGCGATCGTTTCATCTTGACTGCAAAAAGTCAAATGACTACATTTGAAACGCTATGGACCCCTATGTATCCATGTCAGACTCAGTGTATATATAAAGGGCAAGTGCCTTCATTTCGCTCTCAAGCCGACCAGCACGATAGAAGAACCCACACAAATCGAACTTCTGATCAGAGCTTTGCGAGGTGTCATACGAAAGACAAGCCGACGGACTACTCCCCCACCTTTCGAGATAAAAGTCAAGATACTTGCTATATCTGTCAGAAGAAATGGCATTGGGCTACAGAATGTCCAGATCGTCAAAAATGCAAGACCAGTGTCAAAAGAGACAAAAGTCAAGATGCCTGTTATCATTGTCAAGAGAAAGGACATTGGTCTTCAGACTGCCCTAAGAAACAACAGGAGCAGGAGGAGGAAGAAGAAGAGGTGCCCTCGGCAAAAGAAGAACCCCGACACGTTCAGAAAGAGAAGACAGAAAAGAAAAGAAGACGAGAAAAAAGTGAGGAAGAAGAGGAGGAAAAAACTGTGAAAGTGAAGAAATTAAAAAAACAAAGAGAGTGAAAGAAAAAAGACACAGAAGAAGTCTATGAACTTTTTTTAAAAAGTGTTGTGTTGTATTGTGAATTGGATTGTAAATATTTGTACCAGAATAGACCAGCCTGAAAAAACGTGTCTCCTGGTTTTGATTTTTTAGAATAAGGGCCTACACTCACGCACTCACACGTACATCATAGGGTTAAAAAAAAGGGGATTCGGAGTTTTAATTGATTTTGGCCAAATGAATACTATCTCTTTTCGAAAGAAATGAGTGGCCCTGAAAAGGATCGTTAGGTGTTTGTTTTTTTGTTTTTTTTTTGTTTTGTTTTTTTTTTTTTCTTAGAAAACAAACTCAGGAACGAGAAGCAATCAGCTTTAACTGTCTTAAGCCTTTGCCACGGCCAAGGCCTACTTCTGGACTTGCTCCCGTCGATGATTTAGTAGAAATCACTACGGGTGGTATCTCCGGTGTAGTAACAGTGTTGGACTGTTTGGTTTGGGAAGGTCTTTTTCTCTTGGGTCGTAATAAAGAAGTCTGATACATTTGTTTCAGACGTCTTAACTCTGCCAAAATGTCTAAGAGTACCATTACCGTTTGACTTTCACTGTTCACCTTCTCTCCTAGACCTTGTTTCTTCTCTGCTGCTTCTTCTTCTTCCTGTCGTTTCCTTCTTGCCTCTTCTTCTCGCTGTTACTGCTGAAGGAGAAAAGCTTGTTCTGCTTCTTTCTGCTGTTGTAAAACTTTCTCCAATTCTTCTTTCTGTCTCTGTTTAAAGTCCTTGACCTCTGGTAAAGAAGGAGAAGGTGGTGAAGGCGCTGGTACCAGAACAAATTCTTGCGAAGAGAGAAAATCTACTAAATCCCAATTAAAATTGACCTCTTCTGGAAGTAACCCTGTGTTGACTTTGGTAGCCACTGCTATGCCATCGCTTTTCATCTCCAAAGCCGGTGCACCCCAATTCATTGTCTTCTTAGTTTCAGTCATGTTTCACAAAACAATGTCGCATCGATTCACACTGCGCACAGACGCTAGCGCACCTATATAGGGAATGTAACGTCACAGGTAGCTCTCTTCGGATTGGAAGACAGACTCCGCGAAGTGACTGAATTTTGTAACGCGTGTTGGGATTGGTGAACAATCTCAATCCGTTTCGATCCTGTCCACTATAAATAAACGCGGTTCACTTCATTCCCTTCACCTGTTCTCGTCACAAAGATGTGGACCAACGTTGAATCCTCTACTTTGGTATCGTCGTTATTTTTCCGTACGGACTTACCCATGTATGTTAAATCATCATGGACCATCATCAGGATCACTGAGACGAGCGTTTGGAAAAGAAGGACCTATGTGGAAAGACAAGGCTGTCTGAAGCGGACTCTCATCTACGGACCAGAGGTTAGACAAAGTTTGAGGAAGAGAAGAAGACCTATGCGATGTCCTCTGTGTTAATGGAATGGTGTTAACATAACAAACAACGGCCCTTTTCAGGGCTACTCCACTGCCTCGAAAAGATTTATTCTCTCTTGCCTAAAAATTTTTATTCGATTGTATAATTTATGTTTAACTCCCAAAAACAATATTCTCTTACCTAGTTTTTTTTTAGTCGGTTGTATAATTTGGGTAGGGTAGACTGATGTTCGTCAATCTATGAAAACGGAAACGAATGCATAAAACACACACTTTACTATCCACAGACACGAACGCGAGTGCATAAAACATACTATACTATCCACAGACTCGAACGCGAATGCATAAAACATACTATACTATCCACAGACACGAACGGGAATGCATAAAACATACTATACTATCCACTGACACGAACGCGAATGCATAAAACTTTGTATAGAAACAAAATAGGTGGCATAACGTCACGGTACTTGCTACATTGTTGCAAGTGTCCAGTACCGTGACGTCATCCTACCTGTTCAAATTCCCATTGTCCGTATATCGCCCCAGGGTGATATTTTGTCCGTATAAATTGTGTCCATATATCCCCCGGGGGGTGGGGTGGAGTGTCTGTAATGTTAATTCCCATTTTCCGTATATCGTCCCCCTTCACTACTAACAAAGGAAAGGGATTTTTTAAATAAAAAAACAAAATATTTTGATTGTGATACTGTTTGCATTTTCAAAGTGAGTTTGGAGATTGTGTTACACTTACATGACAATGTCAAAGAGTCCAACAAATTAATGAATAATACCGTGTTTTGATAAATAAACGGAAAATTTCAAGAAAAAAAACAGAAGATAAATCTACAGATGAAAATATGTTTTCCGAATTCATTAAAGTTTATGATATGCAATCAGACAATTATTGACAATAACTTAATGCTTATTAGTTGTCGAAGAAGACAATTAATGAACCAAACTAATTTATGGCGGATTTACTTTGTTAGATTTATATATAAATGTAGACGTGTTAATGTTACTACTATAATATACAAAGCAAAATGCGATGATAGAATGAGACTCTTAATGATTGATTCTGGTTCATTGTGTATCTATGTTGAAAACAATTTACAGTCACATGAAGTATAACATAACGTGACATGACCCTGGTAATTATTCCCCCCAACCCCCAAGAAACCAACGAATATTAACATATTTGGTATCTCACAAATGACTGGACATTTCAAAGATTGCTGAATGGCATTCCAATTAGAACGTTTTGTGGGTTAAGGTCAAAGCTCTGTTCATTCAGGGCAGACAACGATGGATAACGAATGTATAAATATTTTTTAAAATGTGTGATCAAATGTAATTAAAATTTCAAGATGTATATAGATTGTTTGAAATATTTCATAACATAAACCTGACAACAGTATTGTCGTCTATCTATGAAGATAAGTGTTGTTTGGATTGACAACATTGACACATTATATCCCACAGACGAATAAACTCGCAATTTGAGGCAGTTTGAACCAGAGGTGTGCTCTTATAGCTGGACCGAAATATCATTTGCAAGAACTTTGTATTAAAAAGGAAATTCAAGTCTCATTAAAAGTTTTGTCTTTTTATGTTTCAATGTGTCTACAATTTCTACTTTCAGATTGTCTGCAGTGACATGGTTCTCCTCTAAAAATTTCTTCTGGGCAAGTTTTGTCAGAAGACAATTACGAAACGAGTATTTTCCTTGAAAGTTTTGATTACAGATGTGCTTCTATGTACAATAACTCATACATACGTACAAGTATTCAAAATGTCTACCATTAAAAGTCCTTTTAGTTAGGTTTTGCAGGTTTCTATTCCACGTCATCAACAATGCCAGAATCATCAATTATAAATCAAACATTGTTCCTTTATGCACATCTAAACCTCTAAACATATATCTAATTTATCTTCTTTATCTTTTCCGATCATAGTTACGTCGTTTAGCTGCTACTTTCTCTGGTAAGTCTTGTTGCACATAAATATTGGACAGATGATAACGACGTAGTTTGGATTCCTTCCGTATCAGATTCAGTGCAAACATTGTTTAACCACAGTTAATCACTCACCAAATCATCTTGTTGTTAAGTGTCTTCAGGTAGATTTAACACTGCCTAAAGAGTGATTGATCTTAGCTGATTGTTTTGAATGTTTACTAGAGAATCTACATGCCACACGGGTAGACCAAATGGGTTTTGGATCAGTAAAAAGAGAAAGAGCAGTTAACAAAATATCAAGGAGGGTTTTGTGAGGTTTTTCCTTTGTAGATAAATATGTCAATGAATACGTATCAACCATAACATGTGCAATTCTGACACCACCTAGACAGATAATCAAACAAACATTTTATATGAATCTGCTCTACACATGCACTGAATCTACACGAACGATGAGTTTAATTGTAAGTGAAGTATTGAGGGGTTTTCCACGCTATTCCTATTCTACAATACACATTACAAGGAATATCTTCTCTATTCTTACGCATGTTGTATGGACATACCTTGATATACATGTCTAACTAATTATATGACGAGAGTGTTCATTCTGCTCTTTATGGATTCTATTCAGAGATTCGTTGGATTGCATATTTTTGACAGCACAAGTGTGTTTGTTAAATTCTTATTTCTATAGCAGTTATTTTCATCTCGAATTTCTTAATACTTTTGTAACAGACACAGAAGACATTAGCATGACAAGAAAAGATTTCGGAGACAGACTGCAAGATATGGTGAATTTTCCCATAAACAATACAATTGTTTACAGGGACTGAAAAGCAGCTCAGGCCAGTAGAGATCTTTGGTCAGCAAGTTATTGATTTCTTGTTGCAACATTCAGACACAGTGGAAGATCCCCGTGGGTCTGAGTGATATATGCCGCTCAATGTTTACCCTTAAAAATCATTTACGAAAGTTGAGAGAGAGAGAGAGAGAGAGAGAGAGAGAGAGAGAGAGAGAGAGAGAGAGAGAGAGAAATATACCCCTAGTTCGTATGTTTGAATGAATTATTATATTGTACAAAAGCTGTATGAAATTATTGTAAACATTTGTTACTTTTACCAAGGACCAAATTTAAGAAGTGATTATCTGGATATTGTTAAACTCATGCAGGAAGACATATGTCGCCTACTACAACCTACTGGATTAACAATTATAAAAGTTTCGTGAATTGGTCCTTATAAACAATTTACATTTATGTACGTTTTAGCGCCTGAGAAGAGAATAGACCCGTATTACAGTGGCAATTTCTTCTTCATCTTCAATATTATTCACAGTAGATTCTTTCTCAATTATTTATTGTGTACTCATTTGACATTGATTCTTCTATCAACTAATTATAAATAAAACCTGTCTTTCTTGAACCTGCTGAAACGATTTAAAATGTGAATGTAATTTAAATAAGCCAGGAATAAAATTCACGATGTATCGGTTACTGATATTTTTCTTTTATTCAAATTAGAGACATGCATTATTATTATCATCATAGTCTGATTTTCGATGGATATTCTTTACCGAATATTTAACTGACATTCATACTTCTCAGAAATACTTCAAGCATGTAAATATCGCCCTATCTCGACACAAATCAATGATTAATCATGCGGTCACGATGTCCTGCTATTTGAGGCTTAGAGCATGGCTTCTTGAAACCGAGAAAGCCAATCATCGGTATTTTTCAATTTCCGAAATGCTGCACAAAGCATAAAAGAAAACATCTATATCGTAAACAAATCAAATCGTTGTCATTATGAAAACCAAATGGTTCTTCTTTCCTCGAACTATATAAAGCTTTCAATTTTTTGACGCACGTAATTCACCACCATCGAACAAATGTTTTTGCAAGGCACGTATTGCGTAAATTGGTTCAATCGAAAAAACCACTGCAAGATGAACCAAGCAAACTAGGCTGAATGGGCTCTTATTGAGCAGGCTTTGGTGTAATATTGAACAATTATGTAGCTTTCACAAGGGCATGATTTGATCATTCTTAGGATGCCAGCTTCGCTGTTGATAGCTTATGTTGTGAACTGCTTGTTTAATTTTTAAGTTGACACTATTGTTACGTATATGTAAATAAACTGCTTGTGTGTTAGTTTTAAATTCTTTTTATTTTATTTTTGTTTCATTATATTTTATTGTAATGATTATTTTCACGGGATTTGATATTTTTGAAAAAAATATCAGTCTGATTAGAACGTAAAAGCATGACTGAAGCACTATTTTTAGCTCACTTTGGTTCATAGATTTTGTAAACACTACGCGAAAATGATTGGCTATTACCAAGGTCACCTTCAGCCTACGTGTTAGCTCTGTTGTAAACAGTTTTATTTTTAAATTCATTTCCAGCGTGAGAATCTGATTCTTAGATAGGGCTATTCTAGCTACGTGCTAAATTGCATTTTTTTTAAATTGCGTGTTCAAATTAGTGGTCACGTAACCCGTCACGTGAGCTACCATGTGATCTAAAATCGAGGCTTAAAATAGCCATTTTGCTAGTAGATTCATCAGTCGTAATTTTTACACCTCACAGCTCAAGGTGTTTTATTGTTGAAGCCAGATTGTTTTGAAGTTCATCTTTTTTTTGGAATTTAATAATTAATTCTCTAGAAAACTACACAAGTGCTTCATATTTATAAAAATTTCTGGGAGAAAAATATTCAGTGGAAATTTATTCAGGAATTCTAAACGGAAACATTATAAACTGTTATTCAATGGAGGATCTATTGACATCAGTATAACAACCTCATCTGACGTCATCGCCTCCATAATGGAATTTCATCGAGATTCGAACCTGGATTCAATTTGAACTGTTTAGTGATAGGACTTATAGTTTTCAATTTTAGGATTAATTTTTGGATTATATTCACAAACCGTAAGTCCTATTTCCTATTTTTACCTTGTTTTCTAGGGAAATAAATTATTTTGTTAAAATTTACAAAGCTTGTTGGCTTCACTCTTTTCTTTTGTTACATTTGTACGAGCCTACACGTAACACTATATTTTCATAACTATGAAGGATGAGTCATTTTATCATCACAAGACAACATATTATCTGATCCACTGCAACTGTATATTATAGAGATCATAACTTTTATGTTGCGTTATCATATATTTTAATGGTTTTTATTCATTTAATAAGTGTGAACATTTATGTCCGAGAAAATTGAAAAAAGTTTTTTTTTTTTTATTCTGTATGTATCACGAATTTGATAAAATTGAAAAATAAGAAAAACTCAACGTTGAATTCATGACAATGATACGGAAGATAGAGTGTATCTTCCGGGAATAACAAATAAGTCTCTGTGAGATGCGGGTATATGACCACGAATGAATAAAAAACGGGAAAACTCTAGTTACTGCTTTTGTTTCATTTTATTTTGACGCGTCATATTGACGTTATACGTGTATACCTAATAACGTAATCGTCTTACTACCTCCATTCTTGAAGTAGTCTGGATATAACCTAATCAAAAATGGACAAATATCTTTCCGGTAAATGTTAATTAATTCCAGCAGTAACTGACTTCCCGAATGTTGTAAGGCTACAGATGTAGATCTGGAAATTCTTTGCCTTGACCACCATGAATGTTATTGAAATTGATTGGGGTGGGGAGGCTTTTAAATTTGTAAACATTTGATGCATATCATTCAAAATCATCGGAGGACTATAACAATAATTTACTATCTATAAGAACACATTGAGGGAACCGTTGCAAACGATCTACTGAAATGTAAGTGAAGCGAGTTAACTTTTTGGGTCTAGAAGAAAATCCTTTGTTGCAATATTCTTAAATTTTATATCTTTAAAATTTTTAAATGTCAATAGAAATCTTGGCACATTAAGCCTCTATTGGTCAATGGCGACTTTCATTTAGTAAAATATACGTACTCATGGACCACGAATTCCCCAACACAGTGACTATAGAACTGACATACATGCAGAAACTGACCTGCCGAACGAACCATATCACTACCACATTTGTGATATAGCATATAAATCGTTCTCAAGGCAGATTTAACATTCTAACGTTCAATTCAATCGTGAATTAGATCAATTTATCTCGCGTGCGTTCTTTATCGAGAGTTTTGAAAGTAGTTCCCGGATTAAAGTTCTTGAGGATCAAGGAGACTTCGTGCATGGGCATAAGAAGCGTCCGACAGAACGCGACGTCTTTAGATCCGTGTACCCTTTGGTGTTAAGCAAAGATAAAACCGTGCAATGTATATCATTAAAAACTTAAGGAATAAACATTCTCAAGACGATGACGTATTTGCTTATTTGAATTTTATCACGCAATGAATTCTAATCAGATTCATGCCCAAGTTAAAATACTGTCTTAGATTTCCTGCACTGAATGACATTCCGCATCTTATCCATCATATTTCGATTACCCTTTGGGACATTCAAACTGCCAAAATCAAGTTTTTCTTTGTGTGCTAATATATGCGGACTAGACACAGCGTCCTCCATAAGGATATTTTCTGGAGAAAGTGGAGAGTCCTTGTGTGTGCGGGTCATGATTTCCAGTAGGATACCAAAGATCGACCCCTACAATGTAGCCAACATCATCGCCTCTCTGCAACATTTCTCCGGTATAATGTTCTGGCTAAATCCGAGTAAAAACCGCCAACTAGTAATTTTTGTGTCCCGGCCCAACCCTAAAGATCAATTATGTTTAAGTAAAATCAAAAGTACTTTGATCTGTGTGGCATCATGTTCTGACGATATTTCTCGTTCTCGATAAAATGATAGATGTCGATATCCATGATCAATTCCATTCACACGTTCGACATCTTCTGCGTATCATACCAAGACAGACCATGAGCAGAGTAATACCAAACAGGATCTAGTCAGCAATAAGACATGCACATATCATGAAAACTTTCCAAAAAAATCGTCAGCAAGCAGTAACACGTCCATTTTCAGATAAAGGTCATGATACTGATCAAACAACGTATTAAACAGACGGTGATAATGTGAGGTTTAATTATAACGGCATCATTCAATTCAGTGTTAGTAATTTGCATAAAATTAAATGGTAGATCGTGAATTCAACGGGGAAAATAGTATACGTTTCTATAAACAAAGATTGATAACATGTATTTTCCTTTATTATAGAGATAAACCTAGCATTTTGGTTACGCTGTCCTTGTCTTTATCATAATTATTACCAGGTACACAAGATTAGCAGAACGTAGACTGATGATAGCGACGTATGATATTGTATTGATTTGACAGGACCTCAGTTTAATTTTGAATGTATGTTTTGTTTACTACTATTAGTATAAGGATCAGTTCTGCATGCATTTAACAAAAGCATTAACATACCAGTTATAATAGACGAAATAATCTAACAAAATCATCATCATGCTCAGACCAATATATTTTGACGAAATTTTTACAATGCGTGCACCTTCATGAACGTCTTTATTTTCTGTGAGTAATTTGCATAAAAGTAAATGATACATCGTGATATCAAGGGTAAAATAGCATACATTTCTTGTTAAAACAAAGATTAGTAAGTAAATATTTCATCTTTCAACAGAGATACGCCATTTTCTTAATCATAATCATTATGAGGTCAGCAATATATTGACGTATGGTTCTACATGCAGAATTAAATCATAAATTTGAGAGGAACCCAGTTTCACTTTCAGTATAAATGTTTTATTTTTAGCACTATTAATACACAGTTCAATATACAGGATAAAGATAAATTCTACATCAATATAACAACAGCACAAAAGATATATATATATATATATATATATATATATATATATATATATATATATATACGAATTTTCTTTTACTGCATTTACTTTTTTCAAGATTATTTTTAGTGTTAGTAATTATGTCATTTTTCAATAAAGCAAATTGAACTAAGAAACTATTTTGATTTTGTACAAAGGCGAGTAAGCTGCTTTGAAAATATTCCACTATTTAACTGGCACGGCAAGATAAACAGTCTTACATAATTTTATTTCGAGTTGTGCACAGAACAGCGCCATTATCTCACGCAAAATACGATTTTTCCCCTTAAATGCAGTCTTGAAGTGTTCATCATATTTGAAACAACTGTAAATGTCACACTTAAATCTAACTTAATTATATTTCGCTGTAAACATCCAGAGTTTTGAGCCGAATAAGCCCTGGTCCAAATCAGACACGATTCCAATCAGCCATATGTATAAAAATGCTATGTCTTTTCACAGGGCTCATATAGTTGCTAACAATTTACCTATCAGTCATACATGTACTGTTTAAAAAAAAAAAAATCAAGGAATGACCTTTCTCGCGTGACCGATTTAAGAATCTACATGTCCCTTCTCGCGTGACCTATTGAATCAACGCTTGATTTGATAAAGTTGTGTTATGTATTTTGTTAAATATCTCCAGTGAGTGTAAGTTTATTATTGTGTAAATGCAATCAGCTCCAAATACAATTTATCAATATTATCATTAAACTTGAAAACACACATACGTACTGATTAAAAAGATCCCGTTGACCCAAATTTTTAGCAGATAATCCTGATTACACATACTGGAGTACGTGATGTTCCTCTTACGCATGCGTTAAACCAATCAAAACAACACTGTCACATGGCCAAGAGGCAGAGTGGGAATTGGTCCATATTGTTTGGAGTGTAAACTAGTTGTTACGAATCCGAGTTGAAAATTATCGATATTATTCTGTTGTAAGCTCTGGATTGGAATTGCCATCTTGCATACTGGTAAGTTTTTGTCCTTTCTGCTTTTCCGCTCGCATTAAATTAATTTAAAAGGCTCGAATAACTTTATTATGGAGTTGTAAACAGTCCTGCTTTTTTTGTGTACTCGGGCTCGTATCGTTGCTTACGAGTATTACAGGTCCTAGAGTACATATATTTTGTATAGATGTAGTGTAAGTAGCGATAAAAGCACCTGTCAGTTACTGCGTCAGGCTCTAAAATAAATTTTGTGCTGCGTTTTTGTGTATGGCTGCATAGACATATCCCATGAAGCAAATGGTTCTAACGTAGGGATACATGATGGCGATATTTAGACCCAGAGCCATGACTGAACAGTACCATGTATGTATCGTGCATGATCATGAAGTTAATATGCAGGGGGCACATATGTCAAAAGTTTTAATAACATATTAGATAAGAAACTTTAAAGATAATCATTACTTATATACTCATTTACTGTTCTAAGTCAGAATCTTATTAAATTCCGGAAAATAAACAAATCTTAGTTGAAAATATTATGATTTTTTATTTATTTATTTTGGGGAGAGTTTATTACACTTCCTTATCTCACCTTAAATACAATACATGTCTATATGATCTGCTCTAAATTCAGCAGATAAACTTCATGGAAAAAAATGTATTAATGAAGTTAGATTTCCTTTGCCTATATTGTTGGGAACTTAATACTTTTTCATGCAATCAACTGTATGTGAGTGTGCAAACCATTTGAAAACAGCTATGCATAAACTGTTTGATTTTAGCAAACTAGGTTACAGAAATGCTTGCTCTTGGCAAACAAGATTATACAAATGCTTGATCTTAGCAAAAAGGTTATATAAATGCGTGATCTTAGCAAACAAGGTTATACAAATGCTTGATCTTAACAAACAAAGTTGTACAAAAGCTGACAAGTATAACCAGTTAAATAACTATGAGTGACCATTTAAACTTACGATCATTAATTATGTATAAAATAATGTGATTTTACAGTCAATAATAACACAAATTTGTTTTAAACTTTTTGACCAAGATTTATCTGGGGTGAGAGTATTCAAAGTTACCTATGTTATTTTTGTCATGTTTAATTTTAAATTTTTCATTCTTTGGCAGCAGTGCTACTAGAAGTTGGGCAAATGTGTTTGACAAACACAAAGTAACTTGCATTCTTCCATGGGTGCTCATCATTGTTTACAATTTACCTATACATTTTATATGTATTATTTTATATATGGTACATTTTTATATAAGTAAATTGTAAGTGTCTATACATGCCCCGGTGCATTCTTCACAGTTTTCAATAGTTTTGAACATTGTCAGGAAGTTGTAATATTTTATCATTACATCGTATTCTTTGTTGTCTATGCATAAAACAGTCTATTTTATTCTACACATATTTTTGCTCAGTACTTACTTCTTGCTTACTTTCTTTCAGTTCTGAATATCTAATTACATCCAGTATGACGCATTATTTACCTTATCTTAATTATTTCTTAATTCTATTTTGATTATCTTGATGACTGATAAATATTTGCAATTAATTGTTATTTAGTTTGTGCATGTTTAGATATCAGCATGTATGCATGTGTCTAAAACTTAAATGATTTTATTTTCCTTTCTGTTTGTCGCTTGGTTTTATTTCATTTTATTTTATAAACCATATGCCCATGATTTAAATGCATATGCATTTAAAAACTCTCTCAATCATGGCATTTTCCCATTTTGTTTTCATTCCATTTATGGAGTGTGTGAAAACACTTGTCATTGTTGGAAAATGGTGCCACTTCGCAAGGTGTTGATGTGCAAGACATCTTCTGTAGTGCAGTCAATCAAAAAATAACCACTGACATGTTGAAACATTTTCTCGAAATTAAAATGTGAATTATAAATTAATTGATCAGTGTACACAATTTGACAGTTCAGAACAGTTGAAAATGGTAAATATCTCAGTTACAGTATGGTCCAGGTGATACCAGAAGGGATTCAAACTTTGGTTGGATATTTCATAGAAATTTGTTATTCCAAATCATACCTCATGCTAGTTAACATACAAGTTGTTGAATAAAATAGTTTCCGACAGAAGTTGCAAACTTAATCAGTTATTTCTTTTGGAAATAGCACTGAAAAAACATAACAGTGATGGTTCTGTCTCAGATTTGGGAATGTATGCAGAATATGATGCCTCACGGTTAGGTGTTGACATACTGCCTAATGCAAATGGCTGTTCAGAACTAGAGAAAGATTTTAGCTGTAGTAAAATTTCCAAAATTACTGAAATATCGTGATCCACAATTCATAAAAGTCTGGAGATTTTGTAGTAGTGGATCCAAGGAGAACAAGAAACATAAAGAAGTGCAAATATCATGAGCAAAAATGGCAATTATGTACCTTACGTTGATCACAACCTTTGATAATCCTATAAAATCTATTAGTGTGGAAACAATTACCGTAACATTTCTAATATTTGTAGCCTGAATTCATACTTTATATCCAGATATTTTTGTGATGTCATTATGAAATATTTACCATTGTCGCCAATAACTTGGATTGCCATGAAGTTGGGCTTTTGAACAGATTATGTAAACAATTGTGACCTGTACATCTTGTGTATAGACTTGCCTTCCAGGTTGCTGAATTACTAAGCTGCATGCACAATGAAAAAGAACTTAGATTATGCTTAAAATACACTTTTAAAAGAGTTCTTTTGTTGCAATATGAATCAGTTTATTCCCATGGAAGCTGCCATTGCTGGATCTGCACAGTTGCCATAGTGACAGCTAGTGAAAAATGGTGAATCCATTGGAGAACTGTTTGAGGGGTATTCTCAAGACTGTCATTGGTAAAACATATGTAGTCTTTCAGCAGCAGGGAGGGTGAACAGACCAAGGCGGCGCATAAAAATAAAGGTTCCTACAAAAAAATGAAAAAAAATAAGGTCGATAAAGTCAAACTGAAGTTTTTCAAACATTAGTCTGAGTCGTTTACACATATGTGGTCACCCCCCACCCCCCAGCTGCTGTCGATTTTATAAATTCAAAAATAAACAGCAGCTATGACTTTCTGTCTACCATTCCACTGGGTCCCTTCTGCCGGTAAAGCCTTTTACCAATAAGGTCCTAAGAGTCCCTTATTGAGGCCTTAAGCCCACAGGGCACTCTTTCATCGGTTAAGACCTTTCTTATGGTCCACAGGCACCTTATTGAGACTTTTTGGTCCGGCGAGCATTCTTTCTGAATGTCCCTATGTGGGTACTTTCAGTGGTCACGACTTTACATCATCCTGCTGTTTATTTTAGGGACGCAAATGCATAGACACACACCCCCCAGCGAATTCCTAATGTGCGAAACGAAATATTAGAAATTCAGTGGGCTGTCTAGGCATTGCGATTTCATGTAACCCCCACCAAATCAAACCCCGGGGTAAGTGCAAAACTGCACTCACCACGTTGTTCAACATGGTGAGGGGTACATGAAATCTCATGGGGTTGTGCTTGCGTCCCCACTTATAAAGTAGATAATAATTATTAAATAAAATGGCATCCCAGGGCCACAAACCATCGACAGTGTCAGTCATGGGTTTGGATCTCAAGAGCTCAAGTACGAGAGTCAGACGCACTAGCAATGCACCATTGTTCCAACTTAGAAATACACATTTCAAAAATAAATATATAGCTATCTTAACCCTGACTCTGTCACCTTGACTATGTCAAGGATGATCAGTATTTTATCTGATTCTGAATAAAATCTGCAATTTTACATATTTCTGCCATTTCTGTCTTGTTTAAATATTATATTATCAACCCTTGATTTCATCAGGACAGAACTATCTAGCAGTGAATGCATGGATCGATATTATTCAGTTCATTCCGGTCTGAACAACAAAAAAAAAATTGATAATGACTAATGTCTGTAGCATGGTTCGTCCTGATTTTAGGCAACAGATTTTTTGTGGTTTGATTATATGAAATAGGTAAATTTCTCAGACTTTTCAGAGATACAGGGCTGGGAAATTGAAGTCAAAGAAGAACATGACTGTACAGGTATGAAACTATTAATTATCTATGTACCGTTTTATCCTTGACTGTCAAGGGAAATAACTGCTTCATTACTCTATGAGTGACAGAGTTATTCAGCATCAAGGACCAAATATTCTATCAATACCTATACGATATCTCGACCTAGGGTCATGCAGGTTTATCGTGATGAAACCAAACGGGGTAGATTGCACGTGTGCAAAGAAATTTTTTAATTTATTCATGCCCATGTCCCCTGAACACCAAGTCCGATAAATATTTCGAAGCGTATGTGTATCAACTCCGTTAAACACAACTAAAATATTACAGTTATCCCTGATCACTTTTGGAATTTGTGTATAATGCTGGGTAACATAAATCATGTCTGTGTTTTTATGTCTCCCTCTGGAAAATATCCTAGTTGGATTTGATTGTTTGTCAAGCATGACATCGTCGTACACTACTAAATTATTAATACGTCCATCCAGGTCATCTACAGAAGGCGCTTCATCAATATCAGTGATAAAATCAATAATGTCACTGTCTTCATATAATGATTTTGCATTTTCATTAAAATCTTTAAGTACTTCATAGCATCGCTGATCATCCACGGATGGAGCTACTAAATATAATTTATCCCACTTGAGCCATCTCATTATCAAATTAAGCAATAATTGTGTTTTGCCTGATCCAGATGGACCTATTATGATTGCCCTAATAGAATTTGGCAATGCTGGGTGATGCTTGACTGGTTCTTGTTTTCGTGTCGCTGAAAAGTCAATTATATCCATATGATAAATGATATGAATTTATATTGTGTTCGATGCAGGGCAACCACCCCAACCACTGGATTAACAACAATAATAACAAAAAATAAAAAACGTGCACTTACAGGTAAGTATGAAAAGTGTGGTACAAAAAAAATACAAATTTATTTTGTCTAGCACAGCGATGGGAGGTGATATTGTCGCTTCGTTGGGAAAATTACCAGGGGTTCCGTGGATGAAATACCCCGGGGAAAAACACTTACCCGGATACAATTATTGTGGTCCTGGAACTCGACTTGATATTCAACTTGATGATCAAAATCAGCCGCAACCTGGAGAGTATCCAATAAACAAGATTGATCAAGCATGTCATGTTCATGATGTTGCGTATAAAAGCAAGGATTTACAACAACGACATCTCGCAGATGTGAAATTGATTCATGCGTTAAATTCTATACCTGATAAATCTCTCAGAGAAAAACTCACTAGTTTTCTAGTGAAATCTGCTATGAAAGGTAAAATAATGCTAGGGGCTGGGTAATTAATTATATAACTATATAATTATTATAATGGAGTCCATTTATTATAGCCCAAGAGGATATTGGAAGGGCAGAACAGCTATTAGTAAACTTGCTGAAGCAGCAAAAGTCTCACGTGCTGTTGCTGCAACGTGGTTAGCACTACAGGCAATATGGCAAATCTGTCTACGTCCACCTAAAAGAATTCAGTACGCGTATTTTGATGTCAGCATTTCCAATGAAGTTCATCAAGCAGATATTTTGTTTTTACTGCATGATACCATTAAAACACATGGACGTCAATCATGCACATACAAATACGCGTTAACTGTCGTTGATGTTGCAAGTAGATATAAAGAAGCAGAACCATTATCAACAAAAACAACATCTGAAGTTGCATCTGCGTTTGAACGAATTTATCAACGAGGACCGTTACGATGGCCACAGTTGCTACAAGTTGATCCTGGCAAAGAATTTCTTGGTACAGTACCATCGCTGATGAAAAAACATAATGTCAAAATCAGACAAGACACATTGCAGTTCATCGTGATCAGGCAATAGTTGAATGATTTAATCGAACACTCGCTGAGTGGTTATTTGGATACCAGTATGCGAAGGAAATAATTCAGGCAGATACAAGATCTCATGGAAACACAATTCCAAATTCAGTATTATATGGGATGTCTGCTGTGGTAGCTGTTGGATTGCCAGAGTTATGGGGCAACAGTTAATGTATATAGATAGTATGGTTGCCGAGTGACTCAAAACATTACAAGGGCTGACTCAGTTTGACTAACTAATGAGGTGCATTGAAGGTAAACATGTTAATGTACAAATAATATAATGCACATACATGTATTAGAATACCAATTTCCAATTAGAGATTATTAGCCAAAAGGTATTTGTATTCACTGTTCATTTTAGCACTGTTTTTCCAGGACCTGAGTGTAGCTTTTAACAAGTCTGTGTTTGTTAATGTTTCTAGATGCACCATATATAAAGAAAATAAGAAAAATGATAAAAGTTTGAGTATTTACATGTAATATTTGGAAATGTAATGAGTGGAAGAAGATTAGTTTTCAACAGGCATTAATAGATACATTATTGTTGTTTGTTTTATTTGACCAAAACTTAAGAGAGTTCCTTGTGTATCAACAAGGTGTTTAAAAACTGAAACATCCAGTAGGTTAATTGCCTTGTCCAAGATTGTTGAGAATATATACCAAACATTTAAAACATTGCATAAAAACAAAAACTGCATGAATTTAAATCTACGACCAATCTCATTTGTGTTGATCTTGACATTTGGGTATCAGGAAGTTGTATACCAATAGCAGTAATGTTAGTTGACCAACAACTGGTATAAAACATAAGTGGCCACTCACTTTTTACCCAGTACCGTAGCTCTGCATTATCCACTTCAGTTGGGAACTGGATGCCAGTCTTCAAGAATATCTCACTTTGTTGGCAGTGCATATTGACAGTGTTGCACAGCTTAGAGCATAATTGCTTTAGTCATACTATAATTACTCTGATGCCTTTCTCCTGATTGAAGGAAATTCCAGAACAATTAGATGACATTCTGATTAAACATATATGTTTCCTTGAAAAAAATTATCCCTAGTTCAAGAGACTTCAGTATTTCTCAGCAGCCATTGCTCTTCAACCAGTTAAAGTGGTCAATAGATATTGATTTTACACAGCCACTTGATTGCTGCAGATAATTATAGTATAAAAACCCAGCCATTAGTGAGCTATTTGATCATTTGAAAATAAAAAAAAACAAACATTCAATTACACTATTTTATTTGCCCTTTTTAATATGGTTTTGAATAGATCACACACACACACACACACACACACACACACACACACACACACACACACAGGATCAGCCTTTGAGACAATAGTAGAGCTCTTTGAGTAAATTTGATTCAGTGTAAAAATTGTAGAAATCTGTGACAATTGCTACATTAGACTTGGCTATGCACATGGATATATATATATATATATATATATATATATATATATATATATATATATATATATATATGAAAGTCATTTTACTTGGATGGTGGATGGTTTCTTTCATTGAATGTAGTTTCTGTTTGGTGTTTGACACCAGAGCAAAACAAGTAGGTTATTAAGTGCAGGGCAATTGGAGTAAAGTACTTTGCCCAGGGAAACACCACAGTAGCTGACCCAGGATGCTGATCCAATGATAGGATCCAAACTGGTGCCCGTTTTTGGTGACAAGTCCAGTGTGTTTATCATATATACTTGCTTATAAGTCAAGTCAGACTGCAAGCAACAAAGATCATGATCTGCCGTATCATGATGTGCATGCAGATCAGGGTCTGTGTTAATTGTTCTGCTGATAACTCCTAACAAGGTGCTAAGACCAGATCTACGTGTGCATTATCCAATGGAAGATCTGGGTCTGTGCAGTTTGCAGTTGGATACGTCTTATAAGTGATTATATACAGTACCATTGAACCATCACAGCTTTTCATTATTAAATGTGGCAGGAGTGCAGATGATGTCACACAATGATTGTACTAAAATAGTGAATTTTTAATTTTAGTTTATAATAAAGAGCATTTGAAATACTGGCCCATCAAAATCAGAGCAGGTACCACTAGAAAATATCAAGGGTTATTGGTTTGTATAACAGATTCCTAGATTGAGCCCTGGATCAAAACTTTGTTCCCAAAAATTACCCTAGAAAAATCCCAGCTACTAAAGCTATTTGTAAACAAAACATTTAATATCCTTTTATTTATCTTTTTATTTAAAATGTTTTATCTGTGATTCATATTGATGTCATTAGTAATTGCATGCAGGTGCTAGTGACAGCTTTCTTGTATATTTACAGGTCCATGATATTACTGAACTGATGTTAGTTAGCATTGTGAACATGGAAAGGAAGTTAGGAGACAGGATGAGATCTGAAACTGTTGTGGCAGCTTCACATCGTTAGTGTTGGGCCACCAATACAGAGTGAATTGAGCTTGCTTGATGAATTACCAGTGAATGTTCTTGTATGAGATTTGATTAATCTCCCTTGATATAAACATTTAATCCATCAAGATGTCTCTTGGGTCATCTGTTGACAGTGATAGGGATGTTGTCCTGTTCCCGATCACTCATAGTTGGGACAATGATGAGCCATCACCATCCGGATATGTCTCAGATGAACAGGATTCCAGTGATGAGGCGGTTGAAGAACCAAAACCCAAAGCCCTTATGACCTTGAGGCAAAGGCGTCTCTCCAAGGCCATCGCATCAGTAGAAGGACTGAAACTCAATATAAATCGAGCCCATACAAATTGGCTGAAAGCCCTAAAGAAAGCCAAAAGCATGGACGATCCATGGGAGAAATTCCACATTGATGATCTTGAGACAGAGACTTGCTTCAGGCATCGTTACAGTGCACTCAAGAAGTCATGGATTACCGATGAAGTCAAGGTCAAGATTGAGAGAAAGGTATTATCTGGTTAAAAGATTTTGATTTGAATTCTTGTGTCAGTTGTAGATTACATCGACTTCACAGGCATTTTTTCCAACTATCATTCCTTTAAAATAAAAAACAGTTAAAAGACAGAAATGTAAAACAAATATCTGTAAATTATGGTCTCATTGTTCCAGCTTTACAAAACATCCATTATAAACCAGATGTTGGATGAACATATACGGTTTTGATTTACAAAATTTAAATGAATGAGAAGTCCAAAGAATTTGCTGAAGTTTTTTTTCTTTGCTTGCGGGATACTTTTCTTTTTATAGTTTGAATACTTATACCAGGGTGTCATTATAATTTGCTTCATGTGTCCATAATGAATGTATGTAGGTTCTTAAAACAATTTTGTTTTACACACAAATTGATAAACACTTGTAAACATCAGTCGCATTAGATTCATGCCATTAATGAAGAGAAGTACTTGTCTTTGCTTTATTTGATGAGATTTGTATCCTCACAGAATTACCTTCAAGTGAGATATTATTTCTGACATCATAAAAAATATATCATGACATACAGACACAACTTTCCTTCATTATAATGTGAATGAGATCATGGCTGCTGACTGCATTAATTATCAAATCATAATGTAGTGAGGATAGTAATGTTTAAAAAAGTGAAGTTGTGTATACAGAATTAGTTTGTTTGTGGAGAGGGGATAAACAAAATGCCAGTCAGTCAGTTAATTGTACTGTAGAAATTTTAGTTTATGTGAATTAAATATATTTTGTCCTTTCATGGTATTCGTGCATTTAATCTTGTCATGTAATAATGTTTCTAAAGAGGAATTAAAAATAAAACTAAGCTTGATGTTTTATTTATTAAACCGATTTAATCATAACATTTGTTAATTCAGGGAGAATTGTTATTTATTTAGTCTGGCAAATTCTCCTTTCCCATTTAGGCCTAATTAGTCTGATAATACCGGTACTGTATATTCGAGTCTACTCTGTTGATTTCTTATGGATTGTTTTGTCTTTTCTTCAGCCTTTCACCAGAGGAGCAATGAGACAGTGTTATCGATTGTAAGTAGAAAAGATTTAAAAAACACAGAAGTATGAGAAATGCCACTGTAGTTTAACTTTTATTTTGACCTTTTGCCTCCACCCAACTCTGATCGTAGAGCCCAAATTGATACCCCTGTTAGGCAAGTAAAGCACCAGTTCTGCCTAAAGATTAGGAGGTAATATTGACACCTCAGAAAAACAGACAAGGCTCTGCCTACTTAGTTGCATATCATTTTTTATAACAGGCTTTTTTTTTGTTTTGAAATATATCCTGGCATTAAAACAAAATTACTGAACATGTTGTGAAACACATTATTACATTGTTGCTGTTCTGATAATGAGGATGATCAACGGCAGTTTTTGTCTTTATTAATTAAAAGTTATTTATCACATGCACACGGTTGTTGAAACGTACCATAAAGGCCCATCATAAATACTCTTTTCATGTAACAGCTGCATCCTTGGAAATTCCGTCTTACACAAATGGCAGGGGATTTTCCTCTCATTTGAAAATCCTGGAGGAATCACATGATGTAATAAACTAGTAAAACATTTATTATAAATGATGAAAAAATAGGCAAGGCCCGCTGAGAGGGAGAACAGCCCCCTAAATTAGATGCATTAGACCCTAAGGCTGGAAAAAACACTGGTTTTAAATGAAAAGCATTATACCCTTGGTAATTATTTTGATGATGCTTCCCCTTACAGCAGGGGTCTCAAACTCAAACCACCCTGAGGGCCGCATGAGGGCAATTTTTTCTGTGGCCCAAGGGCCACACCACCTTAGTTTTCTCTCATGACACCTTGTGATGCCAATCATTTTGCAGGCCACAGGATACGGCTTGGCAGGCTGCATGTGGCCCACGGGCCACGTGTTTGGGACCCCTGTCTTACAGGTTTCATATATGCAGTGCTTGGTTACAAGTCAGGTCCAACTGCAAACAAAATAGGCTCTGATCTGTCTTTGCATAATAAACTAGCACATCAAGGTCCATGTTATTTGTTCTGCTGATTACTCCTAACAAGCTGCATAGACCCAGATCTGCAGGTGCATTATGCAATGGCAGATCTGGGTGTATGAAATAGGCAGTTAGATCCAGTTTTAAACTATTATATACTGTATATGTAAAAAGTATGGTTTGATCATACTTCTCTTACTAGTTTTTAGTATCATTGCCAGCAATCAAATGAACAGTGAAGTGTGGTATACCTGGTTATCAATGATTTGACTTGACTGAGATTATATCTGAAAAGAAGCGTATCCCAGCTTTCACTAGTGATAATCTTACTCCCACCCCCACTTGTACAAATTTTGAAAAAATTGGCTCTTCTGTGCTTATGATAGGAAAAATACTTTACGGTTTATACTCACTCATAAGTCAAGTCAATCTGCAAACAAAGATCATGATCTGCTTTTGCATAATACACCTGCAGGTCATGGTCTATGTTGTTTGTTCTACTGATTACTCCTAACAAACTGCATAGACCCAGGTCTGCCAGCACATTATGTGATGACAGATCTGGATCTATGCAATTTGCAGTTGGACTCATCTTATAAGCAAGTACATATGGTAGTTACATTCTGCTACTCCACTTATCATTATCAAACTCATTAGTCTATGAAGTTTGAATATCCAACCATTAGTAGCACTGGGAATCTCAAAGATCAATGATCAGCACAAAAAATCGGGGCTTGAAATTAGCACTAGTCCAGTAGCCCAAGTTAGGTAAAAATTTCCTATCAGAGCAGTAGTTTTCATAATTGTAATAGTCAGTAGCTAGTAAATTTTGATAAGTGTTTGACATTGTTTTGTGGGAAGGACAAGTGAAGATTCAAAAGTACTAGTAAATGTCTCAATCTACTATTCCTTATGACTACAAAGAAATATATTAGATTCTAGGCCTGACTGATTTTGAGTCATTACTTTTAATTAACTTGAGGTATTTCTATATTTTTCATGGAAATAACTGATTTTTCCCAACTTGGAAGCATTGCTTTGTTCTGCTGACTTTACAGAATTATCACTTATACCAAGTTATATTACAGAAACTTTGATTGGCTGACATTGATGATTAGTAACCACTAAGAGTAACATATGAAAAGGCTATACAGTTGAAAACATTAAAATTAAAGGTGTAATAACAGAATTTTCCAAAGAAGAAAATTTGAAAAATTTGCAAAAGTTTTGAAAATTGAAATACATAATCAGATGCATGGCTGTTTGACATTTCAAAAACCAATTTTCTATAATTTTTGCTTTTCATAACTCCACTTGCTATTAAATGTAAATTCAAGTTCATGTTACAGTAATAATATTTGCCAGAATATTGACCTTAAAGCCTGTTATGAAATGGAGGAATCAAATAGCATCTCATATAATTTACAACAGTTACAAATAATAGACGTGCTGCATGCACTTGTCGTTTTCCCATATTAAAGTTTGTTCAACCTCAATAATTATGTACTTTTAATGCATTGTAGCCTTCCCAGGCTTTCCGTCTGTTGTATATGATGACATACTCACCTGCCATTACTTTTCAAATATGAACAGTGACATTATAGTTATATAATTCCATGTGGGGATTTGGAATGCATACCTGCCAACCTCACAGGCAATGTGTTTTTGGGGGGGTGGTGGTGACTTTAACTTGTTTCATGGTCCCAAGGGGTGGCAGTGCGTGCGACCCAAACAGGCGGTATCGTTACAGTTGAGAATAAGTTATCTGCTCATATTAGCATGTAGAAATTTACTGGAAATTGAAAGTTGAATTAAAGAAAATTATAGATTTGTTTTCTCTGAAGCATTTAATATACTTTCAAATGGAAAATAGTTGGTAGACATAGCATTGTCAAGTATCATCATCAGCACACACATACACACACACAGATGCACGCACACACAAGCACATACAGAGTAACATGATCATACCACACAAACAATATCGAAAAGGAATAAACCAAGCTTGTCTTAAAATGCATTGGACAGTGGAATAGTCTTTTTGCAGTCTTTCCTGCAGTCATTTCAGTGGCGGGCATTGAAGGTGATGCAAGTGTACTTATTGCATTCATGGAAACTTTTTGGATTTTTCTCATCATTAAAAATAATCTTTCTGTGATGGAGTGTCAGACATACATTCGTCATGCTGCTTAGAATGTATGAACATATTAATTTTGTTTGGGATTCAACTTGGCATTCTTACATTGTCTTGATTCTGGGTGATAACTGCTATGTTGACCAGTGTCATACTCTCCAGAATGACTTAAAAGGAACTAACAATTTTGTTTTCGATTGGGATATAGGGCATGGATCTTTTTTGAAGGACAAAATTTCAGCCTCCAAATAGCTTGAAAAAAATACAAATTACCATATCCATTATATTATTTGCAGAAAAAATTATTTTTAGTGGGTTAAGTGGATGAATACTTACATTCGGAATTATTTGTCAGTATATAGTTCTTCCTAATGAAGTTCTTCCCTTTTCTGTATAAATGACCTTTATTTCTGTGTAGTTAGAACACACATCACATGTGTATTATCAAAAACATTGTGTATTACATCACTGTTTTTTGCACGTGAATGTGGATATATTCTAATATTACTCTAGACTGAGAATAAAACAAGATTATTTCAGAAAAGAGTGACAATAATATAAAGATACAGCAGCATCAAAACTTTATTTTTTTAAAAATTGTTATGTAAAATGCATATACTGTGATTTAATACAAGTTATAGTAAAATTTCTGCTCATTCAAGAGCAACCCTCTGTGTGTCACTTTGGGACATTTAAGTTCACTATCAACTCTGGATTTTACTTTTCATAATTTAAGTCCTCTCTTACAAGCTGAGCTCTTCATGCACACAGTACCCCTTCCATTTGGTTCCTTCGATATTGTACATTTATGAATAAGTATGAAAAACTACTGGTTAATGTTTCATACTTTAATTACACATGCATATACTGTTCCTCCTGCTTTCCTACCCAATGAAAATTTTTTCATAGCCGTTGATATACAAAGAATTTCCACCCAGATTTTATGTCAACATTGTTTTGGAGAGTCCAGAATAAATGTACATGATGAAGTTAACAATAACTTCACTTTATCCATCTTTCCATGAAAACCCAGAATACTTAAATGACCTATTTGTGAACCCTTACCAGAAACTGATAAATTCATGAGATTTATATATATATACTTGCTTATAAGTCCAACTGCAAACTGCACAGAACCAGATCTGCTGGTGCATTATGCATTGGCAGATCTGGGTCTGTGCAGTTTGTTTGGAGTAATCATTAGAACAAAAAACATAGACCCTAATGTGCAGGCACCTTATTCAATGGCAGATCAGGATCTTTGGTTGGTTTTTTTTTGCAGTTTGTTTCGTCTTATAAGTGAGTATATAGTTCATTGTTATTCATTATTAGAGGTACTCAAGGAGACATTAATGGTATTATAACTATGTACACAGTGATCATTTCTACTATTATCATTACTGGCACTATGCATTAGTTGTTTTTTTTTCATTACATTGAATTCCTAACTAGTGAAACTACTGTTTGTATTTACACTGTAATGAGAAAATCAGCTGGAGCATTTGATATTTTAACATTCATCATATAAATTTCAAATGACAGATACACTTGAACATGCACAAATATATTGTAAATTTCCACATTTAGAATATACATCAAGGGGATCAAATCTATTTTTTAAAGGGATGCAAGGGGTATATGACAGTCCAATATTGCCAGACTGGTCTCCAATTTAATAATCTGCATTCCTATGCTGAATGTTAGGATTTACCACAGAAATGACATCCCAGTGTGTACTGATGGTATTGATGGGGCCAACCATTGTGTCTGTAGCTATTTGACCTACTTTGGGTTTAAATTGATTATTGTAGGTGGCCCTAAGACCAAACAACATGAGACTGCATCTTTTATCTGCCAGTTTTTCTACTCCTTTGGGAGTTGGATGATGTATCTTTTTCCGAATAAATGTCAGGTCACCAGACAAGTCTCTCCATCCAGGAAACTTGGATGGAATCAAACAGTATCACACAACCATTCTCTTGCCAGTCTTTGGATGATGATGTAATGGTGTCCAACACATTACAATCTAACCTAGTGGTCTATGTCACACAGAGCAACATAACAGTTTTGATTTTGCTTATGGATGTGTATCCATAATTGGTTACATAGTTCATCAAGTTCGAGGTCAATCCCTGGCCAGCATTATTCCCTCCTACATTTAGTACACCTTTGAGTTAACACACTACTGTGACTGATAGCACTTATATAGGTAGGATTTGCATTTCTCTTAACATTTTTATTTGCCCTTCTGTGCTTAATTTGATGCACAGTACTAAATAATGTGATAACAAAATGCAGGTTGCGACCAACACTTCCTTAAGTTGATCAAAATACATTTTTGGTACATGTACTTAATTAGCTTTTCACAGAAACACTCACAGGCATTAATGATGTGATGGTCAATTGACACTTTTCACATTTTAATTAAAGAGGCACATTACATTTATAATAATTGCACTCAAATTGAATTAAAAGATACTTGAGAAGATTTATTTAATTGGTATTTTCTTAAAGTATTGCCATAGGCATTACTAACATTTTATGTGATCAATATTTTGCCATATTGCTATTTACAGCGTACTTAGAAATTTTTGCTTTGAAAGAAAGTTGAACTTGTATAGACTTTTATTAAAAAGCTGCAGACTTCATAATGTTTAATCAAATTTCCAGGTACTGACCAGTTTTCCATGATAAAACAAGCAACATATCCAGGTTTTATTTGCCAGTTTTGATTGCAGTTTTCTTAACTTTAAAAAAACAGGCATTTTACTTTGGTATTTTCTGGACTCCACATTGTAAGCAGGTTTGCAGGTTACCCAGACGTGAGTTATCCAGCAAGAGATGTAGTGATTTATGCATTGATTCATTTGTTGATGTCTATGTGACCAATTTCCTGCTTGAATCAGTTTCCAATAAGGCTTAATATATCTGGCATTGACCTTACTGTGTCAGTATTCATTATTGACGTGACTTCAATCACCGGAAGATTGCTTTAACAGCCGACAGATATCTATTGAATTATCTACAGTATCTGATATTATTGACTCACGCAGCAGTAACTATATTTAGATGTACACATACTGGTGATTGTTGGGCCAGGCTAGCTTTACAGATAATCACAAGATCTTCCTGGTTTTTTTGTTTTTTTTTAAATGTCAGTGCAATTTACAGTCAGTTCATTTGTTATTTTTATCATCAGTGCACATGACAGTCAGTTCATTTGAGTAAAACATGGGACATAAATTGTTTTAAATAAAAGACTTAAGGTTCAATGTATTAAATTTCTCACCTTCAGGATATGCCACACTGTACAGCAGATAGAATTGCATTATTTGATAAAGGGTTATTGTGTGTATACACTATATATTTTATGTAGACCAGCAAGTTGCAGATGTTCGAATTCTACTACTGTTTCAGCCTACTTGGTGTGTCCCAAAGCAACACACTTTATTGAGTTGCTTGTCATCATATATACCTTCACATGATTTTCCTGTGAAACACCAAACCAATGGCTAGTACTGTGTTTTCGTTTATTTTCATAGATTTTCAGTTTTCTTATTTTGTATATGAAAAAAGACATTTTCATGGTTATCAGTTTTCATTGTTTTGTATATGAGAGACAATTTAATGTGTATTGGTTTTCATTCTTTTGTATATGAAAAAAAGACATTTTCACAGGTATCAGTTTTCATTTTTTTGCATATTAAAAAAGTTTTATGGGTATCAGTTTTTTTTTGTTCTGTATATACAGTGTACAGTAAAACCTGTTATGAGAGACCGCCCCTTCTGCCAACAAAAAGTGGTCTCTCAAGACAGGTGGTCTTTCATAGCAGGTTTGTACGAAAAGACCAGTTTCCAAGGTCTAGTTTCAGAACAATTTCAAGAAAAATAACCACAATCACTGTACACATATTCTATTCTTTATTAATAGTTCTTGCTAAAATATTGTATGCATTCATCTAAAAACAAAATTATATTGTAATAAAGATATACTTTTATCATTAAACATGAAATCGCATTTACATTTGAAGATCACATACTTTAGCATATGAAATCGTTTCTGAATTACTCGTTTTCCTTTATAATAAATTTGTTTTACCAGCGTTTAAACCGCTTTTTTGCAAGTGGTCTGCACTTTTTCACTTCTTTCAGTTAAAATACATGTAATTACTTTCTCCAGCCTTAAAATTTGTCTCTTTTCAGTTGGAGGTTCATCCATTGTTATTAAAATTCTAGGTGTTAAAATTATTAGTGTTCAGTTGTAATATCGAACGTAAAGACGGTGGATGTGGGAAAATATGAAAAATCTATACATGTGCATTGCGTATCTGACAATTAATGAAATAAAAAGAAACAATTATCTCATCCAGAAACAGGACCATTTACTCAGTGACAAAAGTCAACGGCTTCATTCAAAGATGACATACAGGGATTAATTCTATAAGCAAAGTGTGTAACCTGGTCGCACCAACTTGAATAGACGACAGCTTTGTGATTGGGATGTCATCACTTAACGGGGGGGGGGACAAACATCACAAGTCTTGAGCACTATCAATTGAATCCCGTAAATGATTCTCTCCTGCTGATTTAATAGACAATGACCTTATTCACCCCCGGCAATACCTATTAACTCGAGACAAACAATATACGCGACACTACGTCAACTTTGGCACTTCAACGGCATTTCATGACATGTACATTAGCCTGGTTTACGGACTGTAGCATCTATCACCGGTTGCAACAATCCTTTTTTAATATTCCTTTTATGTTTGTTTTTGATCAGAACAATCAATACTAATCAAGTGGTCGTTGTAATAACTGATTACGTAAAGGTCACTGGTGTCTGTCTGTTCTCGCGATACAGTCATCATAGGGATGCCAGTTCCTACAAGGAGGTGCTCTACAGTTTCATATTTTGCATAGGGTTAGAATTTTAAAGAAAAAGACTTCCTCCGGGTTTCCTCACTAGTTATACTGGCTATTTAAAAAAGACCTTGTATATCTTAGGTGTTGTTCTAAGAACCTTTAATTCCCTTTATTTTGGTGTATGGTTGATGGGTGTAATATGGGTTATAGATTATACAGCTTGGCCTTACTCCAGATGTGCACCTTTCAAAAAGTGCTAGCTCCACTTTGTCATTTTCACTTCCTGAACTTCAGAGGTAAATAACTTTTTTTACATTTTATATATTTGGTAATTCATTCATTGCACTTTCAGAAGCTGGTATTGTCTAGTCTGGCAAAATTCATTTTCCCTATTTTAAAAGCTACTAAGGATTGTGTACTTTAGACAAATTCAGGCTGATTTTTGGAGCACAAGGGAGCAGTCATTTTAGTTAGCAGTGTGCTAAGATCGTTTACAGTTTCCAAAAGTACAATATCCAAAGAAATGTCAGCCACATTACATCAAAGTAGCATAGAGGTATGCCAACATTCTCTCCACTGTGCATGTTTCAAATGCAGACAACTTCACCATACATACATCACTTTCTCAAAAGTACATAATAAATGGTGAGTTCGCCCCAAAGGCTGGGAAGCAGGTTAAGTGCGGAAATAATTAGTCTGGTTCCCTGCTGTGCATGCTTTCTGTGTTCCTCACCCCTATACGAATAACGGAGAACAACACGGAGCACACGAAGCAGGGAACCAGACTAGAAAATAATCTACATATACTTTAGTCTGGTGTATGACAAAAACTATAAAACACTATAAGCCTAGCTAAAAAAATATTCAGAGATCGGTAGCCAGCCTTTCTTTTTTATTTTTTTTTTTTCTTTATTTAGAACAGTATGAGCGGTCGTTCTTACAGGGATTACATAAAGGTTGGTGGAGTTTGTCCTCGTATTTTTGCGATGCGGTCGTTCATAGCAGTGTCAAAATGCATATTTTGCCAAGACATCGCGGTCGCTGGTTGCGTTCAGCAGATGGTCGCTCGTAATAGAGCGTTTAAATAATAAAATCGATCCGTCCATTACGATTGTGGTCAGACATGACAGGTGGTCGCTCATAGCAGAGGTCACTCATAACAGTTTTTACTGCACAAAAAAAGATTTTTCATGGGTATCAGTTTTCATTCTTTTGTATATGAATAAAAAAAGATGGGTATCAGTTTGCATTGTTTTGTATATGAATAAAAAAAGACATGGGTATCAGTTTTCATTCTTTTGTATTTGAAAAAAAAAGATTTTTCAAGGGTATCAGTTTTCATTCTTTTGTATATATAAAAAAAGATAATTTCATGGGTATCTGTTTTTCATTCTTTTGTGAATAAAATATATATTTTATTGGGTGTCAGTTTTCATTCTTTTGTATATGAAAAAATATTTTCATGGGTATCAGTTTTCTTTCTTTATATATGAAAATATTTTCATGGGTATCAGTTTTCATTCTTTTGTACATAAAAAAAATGATATTTTCATGGGTATCAGTTTTCATTCTTTTGTTTATGAATAAAAAGATATTTTCATGGGTATCTGTTTTCATTCTTTTGTATATTAAAAAAAAGATATTTTCGTGGGTACAGTATCAGTTTTCTTTCTTTTGTATATGAAAAAATATTTTCATTGGTATCAGTTTTCTTTCTTTTGTATATGAAAAAATATTTTCATTGGTATCAGTCTTCTTTCTTTTGTTTATGAAAAAAAAAATTCTTGGGTATTTGAATTTATGGATTTCATGTTGGCAAAGCTTGCATACATATATTTGTAGGTGTTTTGTTTCATGGATTGCATACATATATTTGTAGGTGTTTAGTTTCATGGATTGCATACATGTATTTGTAGGTGTTTTGTTTCAGTGATTGACCTCTACAAATTCCAAAACTTGGAATACAATTAAGAACATAACTGTACTGACAACTTGAATAGGGTTAAAACTATTCTGATGCAGGTATGAGCACAGATCAAACACCTGCAATCACTTACACTGAGCGCTCGACATCCAATTCAGCAGTGATCGCTATCAAGCCAAGCAGTTGTTGAAGCACATCTATATGATCTTTTACTTAGATCGCTGTCAGTATACTGTACAGTAGAACAAGGGCTGGCACAAGCTATGTGCGAACAGTGCGCTTGCACAGTGAGCTGTTATCGGAGGGGCTTCAAGTGGCCAAATTGAAGAAGAAAAGGGGCAAAAGATCAGACAAGGGAGATAAAATGAAACAAAACCTTTGTATTTTTCTTCATATGAAAATCTTTTTATTTAGTCATAACTTAACATCAATTTTTCTTATGAGATTTCTTGTCAAGAAATATTTTAAATGGGGGGGGGCAAATGCCTGTTTTGCATGTGATATAATATTGCCTCCCACTGGCCCTGAGTAGAACCATGAGAATATTCTGATGATAATGGCACAGTGATTTATTTACAAGTGGTAAAATTCAGGTTATGTGGATAATCTCATCATTTCATGTATGAACTACACATATGACCAACATCCCGATCCTTTATTGTCTCTGCAAAGCAGTCAAAGAGTAAAGATGCTAGCTAAACTACAAGACAATGAAATCACTACTTTGTTTCTCCCTACTTTGTTTGGACTAACTCCAATCATTAAACTTATGAAACAAGGCAGAGATCATGAAGGATAAAGGAAAATGTCACTGATAAAGAGCTGAGTGAACACTGTCCGTGGATCTTCTAATACTGTATTAAAATGAAGATGATTTGTGCTAAATGGACAATCAGGGCTTGTAAGGAGATGTCAGAGAGATTAGATCTAATTGTCTATGATATTTTGAGAAAGATGCACTGACATATAGTATAATCTGCAATTTTGTGATTATTTACCTGATGAAGCAGGAGACTTGATTGGCACAGTATTTATTAGTGATTTTATCTGTATATCAGTGAAGTGGATGCATAAGAGTGTGTGTGTGTGTGTGTGTGTGTGTGTGTGTGCATACATACATTGTGTTTAATTAGTACTTGTACTTCAGGCAATAATTTTGTAAATTAGTCTTGTTGTTCCTTTGCTGTTTGGTTATTATTAGTCTAATCAGAATGATGCTTTGATCTATGTATGTATGTATGCATGTATGTATGTATGTATGTATGTATGCATGCATGCCTGCATAGATAGTATATTTTTAACAAAAAGAACATTGATACACCTGATTGATTTTGCTTAAGTTCTAGTATAAACTTCTGTGCTTTAATAGTTTTCTCTCAAACTATTTAAAAAACACTACACCATAGAATTTCATCCAACAGTGGTGTTTTGTGCCCCTGTACCAATTTTAAAAATAAATTATTGACATCTTTGAAATGCGTTACATGTAATTAATGATGCGTATGTATAAAATTCTGATCAAATCAGACAATAAAGCTTTATTTTATTATGTACTTGAACATTTCTTGGAGGATAATAATGAAAATTGCTTTTTGTTGCTGGTACATGTATATTTGTTTATGTAAGTACTAGGTTAAACATATTTTGTTTCTTAAGATCGGATATAAAAAATCCAGTAAATCAGCCCCCCTCCAAATCTTTGCTGATATTGTATCGCATATGTTTTGGGGGCTGATTTCTTGGACTAGTCAGATCTGTGCTGACACAGCAGTAGGCTAAGTTATAAAGCATACTGTGTGAGTGACTGATGTGATGTCATTATAGTACAGACCCTCAGGTAATCTTTTCATTATAGGGTTTTGACAAGTTCAGGAGATATACATCTTTGTACTTTAGCCTCAAGCTCTTTTTAAAACCTGTTGCATTAAAAGCCATTTACATGTTGAAGAAACACATTTAGAATGTTACCATATAAGCGTACCTACTGTGTGAATCTGTTAGTTTTCTCATGACCTGGTTTGATCAGTGTTCATCGTATGATTGTATTTTGATGAATCATGTGTTCCAGACATTAAGTATCACAGTTTTTAAACCCTGTGTATTGCCATTCTGTATAATATATACTTGTCATGAACTGTAGAATTTATAACTTTTTCTTTTCTAATGATAAACAGTACTCCTTCCTTCACTATATAAATGGCCAAAACATATTTAATTTTGAGTAAGGTTATAAATATTTTAGTGTGCCTTAATAGAAATTCATGGGTACCAGTAATGATGATGGTTTTGGTGATGATGATGATGATGTTGATGATGATGATGAAGATGACAATAACAGTTGTTGATTGATGGACTAGATGAAGCTCTGATTAAAAAGCAAGATCTTCAACATAATGGAGATCTGATAGGCACTGACAATTAATGTTCTGATGACCTTTGGAATTTTAGTGGGGATGCATTGTCAGGAAGATGTGTTCCAAATGAGGATTTGCACTTTCAGAAATAAAAATTGTTATTTGATTTGTGAATTTTGAAAGGTCAACAGAACTTGCTTTTAAGTCATGTACAACTGCACAAAAACACAGATACTGATCTCACATTGGATAATGTGCTGGCAGATCAGGATCAGTGTGTTATTTGTTCTTCTCATAATTCCTAACAAACTGCATAGACCAAGATCTGCCAGCACATTATTAAGTGATGGCAAATCTGGGTCTGGGCAGTTTGCAGTTTTACTTAAGAGCAAGTATAGAGAGTACCTCATTTTGTTATCTATCAGATCTACTTATTATATATACATGTGGATATTGATTTTATTTGGATTAAGATAAAGATAAATGTATTCATTTGTTTAATAAGTTGTTCGTGAAGAAGTATACAATAATTGTTTGAAATTTTTACTCTATTGGACATAGACCAGAAGAGCTTTTGATCTATTGTCTGTCATCCATCTCTCCATTAGCACGTTTCTTACTGCTGCTGCTCATAAATTACATGGAGGATTGCCATGAAATGTTTGCATACATTTATTCCAAGATAATGGTCCCACTTGCACAATGGTAGCCATCCTGAAAATCTTTTTATAGCTGCACCTCCTGAATGAATGGTCATATCAAATGGGGTTTTCATTAAAAGACTTCTTATGATGTTTGGTTTGTTCTTAATGGAAATGGTGCTGATCTGATGGTTAGTATAGCCACCACAGCAGTCAACTTAAAATCTTTTTATTGCTACTACTCATGAATGGATCATTAAATATGAACATATACTGAACATATTTTTACTAATTCTGCCAATTGGATGCTCATTCCAAGATCGCATTCTCACAGAACGTTTTCTAATAGTGTCTGGTTTATTCTAAATGAAAATGGTGTGAATTTTGCATCCATTGTGGCTACCACAGTAGCTAATTTGAAAATCTTGTCTCCCAAGCCAGTATCAGAGCATACATTCAGCAGTTAAAAAGAAGAAATGATTTTATTTTGAATTCCAGGAAATTCTTTTCAGTCAGCATGGGTCCCTTTGAGTTGCTGTTTAAGTCGTACTGTTTTTGCGATTTGGATTTTTACCGTAGCTTTAACAATTTTCCAGTCATATCGCTACAATGTCCTCAGTCACAGTGGCAGCTTATAGTGATTTCGAGCACTGGGGACATCATGCCGCAGACATGTGGCATGATGTCCCACTCAGTCCCATTATCCTGACACCAAGCCAACTAGTCCTAACACTAACCGCTTAATCCAGAGCACCTAGCGAGGCAGCTGTTAGTGCCAGTTTTAAAAGTCTTTTTTATGACTAGACCTGGGTTTGAACCTGCAGCCCCCCACATCTAAGGCGAATGCTCTAACCACTAGGCCACTGGAGCGGTCTAAGATGTACTGGCGATAGAGATTATGGTACAGTAAAACCTGTCTTGAGAGACCTCTGCTATGAGAGACCACCTGTTTTGAGAGACCAGGACCTCCATGTACAGATTTATTGATTATATAGTTTTATTACCTGCTGTGAGAGACCACCTGTCTTGAGAGACCATTATTTTTTGGCAGAAGAGGTGGTCTTTCAAGACAGGTTCTACAGTATGACCAGTAGTCCATCATCTTTCCATCCATTAATACAAATGATCACTGTATCTCCTTAACTACTTAGAGCATTGCCAAAAACTTAAGACACATCCACCCCACTGTGTAGTTGGTCCTTAATGAAAATGGTGCTGCTGAGACAACCAGTATGGCTGCCACAGTGGCATCGTGAACATCTTATTACTACTTCTGAATGGATGGTCATATTAACATGGGGTTTTCACTAAAAGACTTCTTATGATGTATCGTTGGTCCTAAATTAAAATTGATACTGATCTGATGCCCAGTATGGCTAACATGACAGCCATCTTGAAACTCTTCTTGTTACTACTTCTTCTGAACCACTCTGGCGACCTAGTGGTTAGAGCATATGCCTTGGATGGGGGAGGTTGTGGGTTTGAACTCTGGCCGAGTCATTCCAAAGACTTATAAAAATGGTACTAACAGCTGCCTCACTAAAGGCCCTCAGCATTAAGAGGTTAGTGTTAGGACTGATAATGTGTCTGGGTGGGACATGATGCTACATGTCTGTGGCATGATGACCCAGTGCTAGACATCACTATAAACTGCCACATTGCAGACATTGTAGCGATATGACTGAAATTTTTTTAAAGTTACACTAAAAATCCAAATCACACACACACTCCGAATGGAAAGTCAGATCACCAGAAGACTCATGTCTACAAAGTCTGCATGAAAATGGCACCAATAAGACATCAACCACATAGCAGCCATCTTGAAAATATTGTTATTGCTACTCCAACTGAATGGAAAGCCATATCAGCATGAGGTTTTCACAAAAAGATTTCTTTTGGTGTCTGCTTGGTCCTGAATAAAAACGGTGCCAATCAGACATCCAATATGGAAGCCATCTTGACAATCTTATCAGTACTGCTACAGAATGGAAAGTCATATTGACTTGGGGTTTTCACCTGAAGACTTTGTATAATGTACATTGGTCCAGAATGAAAGTAGTGCTGATCTTATCTCTACTATTCCCACTACAGTGGTGACCATCTTGAAAATCATTTAGTCACTACTTCTTAAGGATGTTGAAATTGAATTTTCACCAAATACTTTGGTGCTGATCTTACATCTGATATGGCCACTATAGTGGCTGTCTTGAAAATCTTGTTATTGCTACTCTTCCGAAATGCAAAGACATATTGACATGGAGTTTATACTCAAAGACTTATTTTCATGTCTGATTGGTCCTAAAACTAAATAGTGCGTATCTGACAATACATGTATAGCCATCAATTGGCAACCATCTTGAAAATCTTATCACTAATCAATAATTTCCTAAACGGAAAGTCTTATTGTCCTGATGTTTTTGCCAGAAGACATTTTATCATATCTAGCTAAGCCTAAATTAAAATGTTGCTGATTTGACATCCAGTATGGCCAGCATGGTGTCCATTTTGAAAATATTTTTATATGTAGCCCTTCTGAATGGATGGTCAGGTTCACATTGGGTTTTCACCAAAAGAGTTCCAATTTTGTCTTCTTGCTCCTGAATAAAGATGGTGCTGCTGATCAAACATCCAGTATGGCCATCACAGTGACTAATTTGAAAATGTTACTACTCAGAAATGTAACAGATGTTTTCAGCACTCATGAGTGGAAAAAAGAAGAAAAAACAGTCTTAACTTGAACTCCTGGAAAATCTTTTTGGTTAATAGACCATCTGTAAATTATAGACATCCCTGTTTTGGGGGTGTGGAGGGTGGGGTGGGTACCCATCCTGCAGTGACATTTTTGCTACATATATTTTCTCTTGCTTTCTGCTTGTACTTAATACATAAGTTTTTGAACCTTTAAAATACAGACATCTGTACAAGTATTTTCTTTTCAGACTTTTACATAAATGTACACAAATTGCAATTATTTTCTTTTGTTAAAACCTGAAGCAGATTTAAAAATAGAACACTGAAAGTAATTACTTAAGATGTGAAACAGATACAGTTGCATATAACAGTAAAGCCCCTCATCATACTGCAGTCCCTTATATAACATGGAGAGGGTCATGAATTTCAGTTATTGTTGAAATTGGGTTTTTTTCCCCCCTTGAGCCTCCATTAAATTCACTCGACATTTGGCTGATCATGATGTGGTTTCATGTGTAACATAACGGATAATTATGATGTGGTTTTATGTGTACTGTAATGTATAATTGACTTTTCCCAAACTTATAAACAGCATTTAAATATTGATCTTTTTTATATACATAAACAACAGCCTGTAGTGAAAATGGCCTTATGTTTTAATAGAATCTATGTGCTAACAGCATGACTGATGATATATGTAAATGAGACAGTTAATTGTTTGAATTCCCAGGATGAATTTCAATGGAAAAGTCAAGTGTGATAATATCATTTTATGGTGAAATTAATCTTTTGTAATTAATCAAAATCAGGGTGCCAACAACATATATGCTGGTAAACTGATAGACTTGATGGAACAAAAACAGCGTTTCTGTATATGATGGAAACCTCGACATTGCTGATGAAAACTAAACTAGGTATCAGTAGCTGTTTATAATCAATGGTAACTTTGTTATGATGCACATGTTGCCACGCTTTAAATTGTCATTATCCTAAAATGTGGCAATAAAGTCACTCTACATCTGTTGTATGCATGTGGCTGCAACAGACTGGTAGCATGTTGATGGTGGGCATTGAGTATTTGTTAAGTAAATGTGTCATGAAAAGGGTAGACTCTGCTTTTGCAAACATGGTGTGAAGAAAGGGTCTTATTTAAATTATTCGCAAATAATGCTAACATCAATTACTTAAAAAAAGGATGCTTGGCAAATATAAAAATTCCCAGGCCTGGCCCTAGGGCAAGACGAACGAGGCAACTGCCTTGGGCCCTGCGCTTCTCTGCAATGCAATTTATTTGCTTGGGACCCCACGTTCATCGCTTGCTGCCTTGGGCCCCACATGCTGCCTTAGGCCTGCACATCCTAGGGCCGGGCCTGAAAATTCCAATTCCATTGTGGATGCGAAAATCCAAACCTCCATTTTAGTACATCTCTAGACTATACCAATTATGTTTCACAAGCTTTACATTTAACAACACTAAAGCTGCCATTATCTTGTACCCATTGAGCACAGTTATTTTATTTGGATTTTGAATGAGCTTTTCTGATAATGCACATGTCAGCCCGAGTTCCAACAATGGTATTTTGTAGAAAACTTGATCAAGGAAAAATGGTAATACACCACTCCCTCGATAACTCGCGTCCTGACAACTCGCAAACCCGCTTATAACGCAGGGTCAGGCATGGATCCCATTTTTTAAAACCAGAAATTACCCCAAAAATAGATCCCTATTTTATGAACTTTATGGAAATCGCGATCAAAATTAGCTACAAAAACTTTGATATATCGCTCGTTTTGTCGTCGAAAATGATAGATAGGACCTGGAAATTTTAATCAACATTATGAAATACCAAATTTAAAAATAAGTCATACAATTTTTTTACATTTTCTTTCCAAGTGACATTCCTAGCACACCGCAATTAGTGATATGTAAGGAAATTTCGATCAATGAAAATGTCACTTACACCGAGTGGAGGCAGTACTTTAATAAATGAATACAAATTAAATAATTTTTTATCAATTGAAATTTGTGTTCTGGTTCTATCTTCTAGTTCCTTTTAAGTGTAATCATCGTAAATGCAATGTGTCCTCTTGTAATTAAACATAAATGTGTCAATCTACTGTAACAGCTATGTCCACGAGCATTTCTCTGAGAACCTATTTAGGTGCCGACCGTGTTTTGATAACTGACTTGCAGAAGTATTTGTTGCATTGTTGCACTGAATTAAAAGCTGGCCTCCTTTGTATTATCATGTTAATTATGTCTTTTGAATCAAATAATGGAGGTGAAATAAAAGAAAAGTTAAAAGGCATGAAAATCCTAAACTTAAAATCTAGCTGCCCCAGTCGTATGTCGGGTGAACTCACTTCAGTTGATCAATTGAACACTGTTATAAATGTTATTGTGTATGTAACATAAACTACCTTAAATTAACTGACTCATTGGTAACTGTGATCAAAGATGGCACTGCAACCAAGCGAAAAGAATACTATACTTCGTAAAATAAAGAGCTTGGTTTCACAGATATGGACCATTGTGGGCAAGCTAGTTTCAGAGAATTCTTGAACTGGCACTTTGAGATATCCTCAAGAATGATAAAAGGTTTCATTATTACTTCCAATGAAATCATGATGTCAACACTGTACTAATTGAACAGCACAAAAATTGAGATTCGACGTAGATGATTGTCTCACAAAAATTTCGCTTGCTTTTTGAACAAAAGGAATCTTGTTTAGTGGTATATCAACAGTTAGTCTAGTTCTCTGCTCTTTTCACTCCCAATTTAGCCGGATACAATGCCATACCACTCCAGGAACCAGACTCATCAAGAAAACAAAAAGCAGTGACGTAATACACATGTTTTCGTGTAAACGTAACGGTTGTTGAAACCAGTTGGAATGATCTTTCACATGTTGGACATTTTGAAAATAAATGTTATTTAAACAGAATAACGAACAACTTAATTAAAAAAAGTGCGTTATTAAAAGTTATTATCGACGTGAATGTAAAATGAGGATTCAGTCATTAAACATCAAAGTTCCCTAACCCCGACACCACCACCCCCATGCTGTTTTCTTGATGTACAAGTGTTTTTTTTTTTCACTTTGTGGAGGTCCATCAGTAACTCGCGCCCTCGCTTATAGCGCAGTCTATGTTTGTGGACCCCGTTGTGCGCAAGTTATCGAGGGAGTGGTGTACTTGACTTTGATCTACATTAAATTGCAAATATTGATAATTCTGTATTTTGACAATGAAAATCTGCTGTAATTGAATTATGTCAAGATGTGATTTACAGCAGCCATTCATGTACTTTCAGGAAAAAGCTGTCAAACTTCAGTGGGGTTGAAAACTGGAAGCATGCACACAACTACGTGGCCAAGAGCTACATTGAGAATGTAGATAGAGATGTATATTTCCAGGATGTCAGACTTCAGATGGATGCCAAACTCTGGGGGGAAGAATATAACAGACATAACCCACCTAAAAAGGTATCCGCTAAGCACCCACATTAAACTTCGCAATATCTGCAAGAGGACATTAAATTATATTTTCTTCAGAGATTGTGTCAGTCCTATATGGAACTGCTGGTTCACCCTTTGTAGTAACCCGGTCATGATTTGATTGCTGATTATATGTTTGTTTTATAGATCTTGTTTTTATCAGAGGAATATTATCAGACTTTGTTCACAAATGCTTTGATTCTTTCTGCTAACAGATATCCCTGCATATTATATTACATGTCTGACCTCTCCAGGCTGTCCAGAATTCTATCCCATGACAGCCTATGGACTTCCCTTTTTTCTACATACATGCCCAAATAATAAACCTGCCCATCCACAGTGCTACCAGTGTCAGTTAATTGTGCAGATTAATTGATTTGCAGTAACCAGTAAAGAAAAGAATGCCAACTTTGTAATTTCCTGAGTAGTCACCATGACTATTTCGACCTTTTGTGAACACTGGTAAAGGAATGACATTAGGGTGTTAGCTATTGATTTAAGCATATCTTACAGTCAGAACAAATTGTCAGGAGAAAGTACATTTATTCCAAGCCAGCAGCTAGCATTTAAAAGGATCACTGCTGGTTTCTTGCCAGTTCAAAGTGATATATTTACACAGAGATTACTAAATTTTAATATACCAAGTATGTGTTTTCAGGTAAGTGCAATGATGGACTTCCAAGATTGATGTATGGGACTTCCAAAATTCAGATTTTGAAATCCATGACTTCCAAAATCAAAACAAAAAATTAAAGGCACTAGAATACATTGGGGATGTAGGGTGGAGAGGGAGGAGGAATATCCCAAGAGATTGAAGTCAAATGAGCTCAGAGAGCAAGGTGTTGAGGAACAGTTGTTTAAAGTTTACTTTGGTGGCTTACCTGTTAGCCATTACAAGTTTGGCTTAATCATTTTGGGTTTTTTTCAATACTATGAGCTACATCCTATTCTTGCCTGCATATGTCACACACCTTTGATATATTGATCAAAATAAAATGAAATGAAGCCCTAAAAAGCGGGGGGGTCGGGTAGAGTTTGTTCCTTTCTTTAAAACCCATATTATCCACAAGCATTAACACAGATTATTTATGTGAGAAAATTCTAGAAAAGAGGCTCCCGCTTAATGATTGCATATTTGAAAGAAGATGTACATGTACTTTTATAATATTCTATTTATAGATGCTCTATGTGGCAAATTTCTTAGAAATTAGACAGGTTTCTTCAATTTCCAAACCTGTCATGCATCTTTATTATACATATATTAATGTCAGTAATCAGTCTATCTGTAAATAATGATTTAAGATGTCATGTGAAGTAGGCTTGATCCATGTGATTCATGTGTGTTAAATGACTGGGAAAAATGTTTGAGGATGACAATCTTTTTGAACTTTAACACATGTTGGATGAGAGAAAGGACAAATCAAGAGTGCTTTAGAAATTTTAACAGAATAAGAACGTGAGCTAATACTGCTACTTAAGTCTAAGGACATCACCGTGCTTATTGCATGATTGTTAAGCTGACTTTTCAATTAGTTGCAGTGGAAAGTTAGACGTATATAATAGGTAAAGTGTGTGTTATATATGAAATCTGTCAGCATGATTTATATTTGAATTGTGGTAAAACTCATTTTGATTTTGCCCAGTTTCAGACAAGAACTGAAACCATCTGCAAATCCATTTTAGTAACAAAAATAAATAGATTAAAAAGGGGAAAAAAATGGGTCCATGCCATGTGGGTTTGCATCTGAGCATGAGTTATCAAGTGAGAGGCGTAGCGTCAATTGCTAAAAATATTAAAAAGTATTATCCCATTTTATCCTGTTTACCAATTTCAACTGCAGTGCCTGATTCCTGAGAAGCAATTCTAAATACATTGTGATAAAACGGAGCATCACACAGTAGCAGCAGCAGAAATTGTGATGACCTTCACCATGTTTACTAAAAATGTTGTAACATTGTTATTTCTTTTTTAAAGTATATAAAACTATGTATCTCTGAAAAGGTAATAAAATTTGCAACACAGTGATATATGTTTTGTTATCATTTACCAATGTACATGCTCACAACTGTATTTTGAAATACGACTTGAAAGAAGAAAAAAAACAAATTAAAAACTTACCATGATGTTCATTGAATCTTTTGTTCATGAAGATGAATGAAATGCTCCAAATAGTATGGAATAAAATAAAGATAATTCTATTTCTAGTATTTTGGTTCAAATTTGAAGTTTCTAGCACTGTTAGTTCAAAAGTTATAATAATTTTACTAAAATTGGACAACAAAACACCTGGAACAATTGTTCACTTCACATTCTAGAACATGTACTTCAGCATGCAGTTTCTCATGAAAACTTGTCACAAATTAATCCTAGAAATCTTTCAGTAAGATAAAGGTAATTAATCAGTACAATTTTTGTTCAAATTTTGAAGTCCATATCATCACTATGTCAGTAATAACAATATAATAAATCGTGGCTGCAACCGAGGTGAAAAATCATCCCGGACCCATTTCTCTTGAAAGCCTTCAAAGTCAGCTTCATTCTCCGAATCTCTGTTGAAAAGTGCATGAAGCCATGCATCATCTCTTTCATCAACTTGATTCAATTCTAACCCGTCATTTAAGTCAATATTATCATCAGAATCATCCAAATTGTCAACTTCAGTGTTGCTACCCTTGCTATCAACGTCCATGTTTACATCTGAGTTGTCGTCCATCATTTTATCAATCGATTTTCAAGCCAACAATTTCTTTTCCAACCATGTTTTTTTTTTTAAATTTCACTGCACATTAGTGCTTTAATCATTTCCTGTGTTGGTGAAGAAGTACACATATGTGTGATGTATAACACGTGTTTCTAGAGACGCTATACACATACCTAGTAGAATACAACCGTAGTCGTATTCAGGATAAAATGGGATACTATGACCACAGGCGTATTCAGGATAGAATGAGGTATTACGCCCGTAGTCGTATTCAGGATAAAATGGGTTAAATGCCAACATTTTAAACCAGATTTCTTGCTGAACTGCCTCTTGGTTTAGCTGTTAGGTAGATGTCAGCTAGATGAGCAGTTTCAGGCCAGTTTGGGCCTCTTGTATATTGTTTTTATGGGATCAATATTAGGGAATTATAACTGTTTTTTATTATGATGATTTATATGCATTTTATTTACTGGGTCTTAGCTTGTTATTGCATAAATAATGGGAAAAGACCGATACAGTGATTAGTATGTCAATGCCTGTTTTTGATCACAGTGAATATAAAGGTGATCTTGAGTGTTTACAGATTTATAAGTCCTGTCATAACCTGGGCCTGCCATAGAACTTTTATTTTGATAGATAATTCATCATGGCTTAGAAGTATACAGAGTCCTTTTTGGGTCACCCATTCTGCGATAAGAGGGAAGGTGAGATGATCAGAAGGTGGACCTTGTTCAAGGTTGTAAATGGAGAACAAAAGATATTAAAAAAGTTCTACTTTAGTGTCAGACTATCTGGTGGAGCTGGGGGTGGGGGATGCATTGAATGGAGAGTGCATCATTTGAAAATGGGTTCACAATGTAGTGTTCTTTTTAAGGGCAACAGATCATGAAACAATTCTTTCACTGATATTTCTTATCCTACAGTTTTCCATGAAGAGTTATATGTTAATCTGTTGTGCACATAAATTACAGGTGTGGCTGTTGTGTTAATTGGTTTGCGAAGACAAAAGAGCACCTATGCTGATAATGCTTCAGGAAGTAAACCACAAGCAGGAAGTTGACAAATCACACACATTCTGAGGGGACATTTATTAGTTTCGCTTTAACAATGCTATCTTTAGCATAAAAAGATTTCCATGTCCTGTTACAATAATATAAAAAGGGCCCATAGTTTTTGTTTTGGACAGTAGATACCATTTTTAAGAGCATACGAAGGTTTTATCTGAAGCTTTCATGTAAGAAGGAATAAAGTATAGTGTCTCCGCTTGTAGCAAATTCTGTAAGCTTAGAAATAAAAGTACTCTGTAAATATCAAAGTATCTTCAGGGAGGAAATTTAATTTAATGTGAATTTAAATTGACGTTAAACTGAATTATAATGTTTTTAATATGTAAATTATGATAAGGTTAAAATATGAACTTTTATTTTGTGAATGTTTTAAGGTTGCATTTTTGTATTTCTATTTTTCACAGCAATTAAAAAATTTACAGTACCCATGACCTTGCAACATAAGTGCCATCCTAATGTTAAAGTTGGAGACAATTAACATCCAGTACAATGCTGCTAGTGATACTACCACCCTTAGTTATCGCCAAGAATTTGTTCAGATTTAATAACTCTGATTCTCAGGTCATGCCAACACCCTCATTTATCACCAAAGAGTTTATACAAAACAGATTTAAGGACTAATTCTCATGGCATACCACCACCCTTATTTATTACCAACAATTTGTCCAAAACAGATTGAATGACACTATAATTCTCATGTCATTTTACTTACCACCAGCAATTTGTCCTGAACAGATTTCATGTTATACCAGTACCCTCATCAGCTGTCATCTGCCAGGCAAAGATCTGGACAAAAGTGCTATTTTCTTTACTAATGGCCTTTGTTATAACACCAACTGATTCCCACCATGCATTAATTGGCAACATCATTCTTTTTTAATTAATCTTTGCAAATGTGTTTATAGTGAACTTTATAGGAGAGGAGAATGCAGCAGAACACTATTATGGACTTCTATGTTGAAGAATAAGAAATGTTTGATTCAAATTTTGCCAACTAGTACATGAAGGGTGACCCTTGCCCAGAGTGCGTGCACCCTGCCAGTATTGGCTGACAGTAGTAAACATTCTTGTGAAGTGTATTGAAGTTTGCTGTGAGACAAGTTCTGTTTATAAGAGCTCGATTAAGAACCAGTATGATGATTTACCACGAAAGAAAATCAATGACTTTTTGAGGGAATGCAGTCTGTGTAACAAATTCTGACCCTGCAGTTTAAAAGTTGTATATTTTTTGCCTTTATCTTTTACTGCATGTACATATTACAGAGTTTCATTACTTTTTTTCTCTTTTATCTAGTACTACATGTTTCTTTTTATTTGGAAGGATTTATCTTCCTGGTTTTTTGGGGGGGTTTTTGCAATATTTTTTATCTTCATAATTTGGTTATTGCACCCTGTCTGCTCCGTTTTATTTATGCACCTTCTGACCTTGAAAACCTGCAGAGATCTGTTATGGGACATAACTCAGTTTCTGATCTTTTAAAGAAAATTAGTGGACTTTAACTCCCCTTATATAAATCGACAGCTCCTACAGTATGTTGCACTTAAACAGTAGGGGATCATTTCTAGTAGAATATAATCATCAAAGGTAATTGCTTTATAATCTTTCACAAAATATGTTATAAGATTTTTAGTCAGTTCTCCGTTTTACGATAAAGAGAATAAAAATCTTAAGTTATTTTTAATAAGTTTACTTGTATTTAGAGGGATATTTGTACCTGCATGGGATTAAAAAAATCAACATCTCACAAATTGTGATAGTCCTTTTGATATAATTCAGTGTTGTAATATATGACTCATCCAAGCCATCTCTATTCTCATTACTTTAATAAGAACTTTTTAATGTGTACCATGTAGCCATTACTGAGCAGATATGCAATTAAATCCTGTACATTCCTTGATTGATCCATCTGAGGCATGCTGGGATTGAGACACATGCAGATAGTAATGGATATGTGTATGATATATATACATTACACTATATCGCACTTAGTTCACCGATTAACACCATTCATTGATTCAGTCATTTCATGACACCATATATACATGTTTATAGGTTGAGTTCAACTGCAAACTGCACAGACCCAGATCTGCCATCACATAGCAGATCTGGATCTATGCAATTTCTTAACAGTAATCAATAGAACAAACATCATAGACCCAGATCTGTTGGCACATTGTGCAAGAGGAGATCAGGGTCTGTGTTGTTTGCAGTTGGACTTGTATGTGAGTACAGGTAAACCACCGATTTTCTGGCACCCTTGGTTCAAAAGCCTTGCCTGATTAACAGTTTTGCCGGACCAACCAAGGTCACGCATCGCCAATATAATGCAGTTTCATCTGCATTATGCACCTGCTCAGGACTGAGATGCTCATCAACTACAAGCTTCTGAAATTTGTCCACATACTTGGCAGCTCCTTCGTGGTCTGCGGACCGTTTCTCTCCACACACTTCATGCATGGAAATTCCATGATGCTTCTTGAACCTTTGAAGCCATCCTTCACTATAGTCACACTCATGTTCTAATTTAAGTTCTTTATGAAGCAACTGAGCCTGGTCCATTACCATCCTACCAGACAAGTCCACTCCGTCACTCCGACGTCGAAACCATTCCATCATCACTCGGTCATGCTCAGTACTCTTACTATCTTTCGTAGTTTTTCTAATGTTCATTCGCTTCTTGGAATCACTGTCTGAATAGAATTTCGATATTTTGCCCCTCTTCTTTATATCGTAAACAGTTGATGAACCAATACCATATGTGTCACACAACTTTCTCATGGAAACACCACAGCCCAGTTTTTTCAACACTTCTACTTTTTCTTGTATCGATATTGACTGGTGTTTACACTTGACACCACCACTGACACTTGCATCTTTCTTAGAAGCCATAGGGTTAAATGTCGGTAAAATAAGCAAAGAATCGCACAAAATACAAGTATCACCACCAACAACTGCAATGTAAACAATCCAAGATAGTGCGTGCACAGTAAGCTAATTTGGCGGTGTCGGGAATTTCAAGTGCCCTCTCGTAATTTTGTTGGGACTAAAAGAGGTATTGGACCATCCATTGCTGGAAAATCAGTGGTTTACCTGTATATACAGTATCATCACAATATATTGTAGGGAGAGTTAATGTTATGCAGTGAGTTACATTATTTAGTATTTTATACAGTTTATAGAAACATGAAAAAATGATAATTTGGATTCATTAATTCTTATTAATATTGCAGTTTCTAGTTCAGGCTTACAAAGCATTTAGATCTGTGTTTGATATGTGTGTAACAGCTGGAGTGTAAGTATGGCATATTTATAACAGACTATAAAAGCAGTGTTAGATGGCCAGGTGTCAGTTGTCGGTCATATTAGTGAAAGAGCCAGTAGGCCTGTGGTAACTATAGGGGTATATGTTAGGCAGGAAGTTGGGTAATTCTGGTGGAGAAATATGTGGCCATACAAGTCAAATGTTCAAATTAACTTCAGTTCCAATGTGGTCAGGCTACTTGTAGGCTGTTCAGTTGTTTGGGGACACAAATGGAATGCTTAGTTAGAAAATATGATACCCCTCTTTTTTTAAATTGTTGACCAATAAGAAACTTTAATTATAGCCAAAGTTCTTAATCTGTCAGTCAGTGAATGTCAAACTGATACTTGAGCTATGGAAACATAAAGGAACAGTTAGGTAGTTTCTGAGGTTCATTCAGCTGTTTGGATTGGAGTTAAAGCTAGTCCAGTAAAATTTTCAGTTCAGTGCACTGATGACCATTAACCAAGTCTTCATTTGTATGTAAGGTTGATGTGAAGAAGATATAATATGTTATTATGACCCTATGGTCTGAAACTAAATTACAGAAAAGAGCAAAACCAACAACAGAGGTGCCCATCATCCCGAATTTGGCATGAATGTCCCGAATTGCCAAGCCTGTTCGCAAATCATAAACAAAAATCACAATTTTTTGTAAAAGAAATAAAACAAAAGAAAAATTTAGTGGAAGTTGAAGCCATAATTATGTGAGTATTTCAGTCCTTTCAAGTCTTTTCTGGTAATTTGTAATATTTCAGTTTCCTGGATACAGCTTGAGAATGTTTTACGTCGTTTCATGTCTTTATGGTAATTGCGACTTAAGACCAGTTTCCAGCATATAATGTGCTATTATAATCAGAACAGTTCATTTTGGTCCTTCCAGGTATTTTCCATTACAGTAGAACTTCATTTATCCATCACCCTATTAACCCTCAGTCTCTCTCAACCATCAGGGCATTGTATGTCAAAATATAAAAAACAGGTACATGTACATATGTAGATGTTATGATCTTTTTATGACCTGGTCTATTGTATAATATTTTTAATCTATGTATTCTATTATCCATTTATTCTCATATCCCTAATGGGCTCGGTCCTGCACCCTGATGGATAATTGAAGTTCTACTGTAATTTATATCATATGATCAGTTTTGTGCCATTATTCAGAATGCTTCATTTCACTTGATTGTGTTTTCACCATGTTGTACTGTGTTCTTGGGGTTTTTAAAAAATTATATTTCTACAACATTTGTATTTACTTGTGAACTATAATTGGCAATGTTTCTATAAACCTTTGTTGTGTGCTTTGACTTGGACAGTGATTGTAAGCTATCTTAATTGCCATGAAATGATACTGGAAAAGGATCTTTTGGCAAAGCTGAAAAGAACCAAGGCAGTTTGGAGGACAATTAAAGAATACATAGAGTTGTATACTGTAAATAGTGCTATATAACTGTTCATAGACCTGTTTTATAATGTTTTTAAATGATTTTATCATTCTTGTGGCTTTTTTATGGAATTTTCTTTGATGTGGTAAGTGTCACAAATTTTTCAATAGAATCACAAATTTTTTACCCTCCTGTACCTAATTTCCCTAGTATTCAGTGGGCATCTCTGCAACAGCTTTTGCAAATAATTCAACAGATAATTTATTTCCAAAGAATACAAAGTGAAAGTTTAAAAAAGAACCTAGTCTTGTGAATTAGATGCCAAATAGTCCAAAAAGTTTTATCACCAGTCCTAACGTTTAAAGTTCTATTTAAATTCCAGTGGTATTCAAAAAGAGCTTCAACTCTGAATATGTTGATTAACCTGTAGTGGCCTGTGATGTAGAGATGTGCCAACATTCTTTTGATGAATCACAATAATGGAATCCAAGATGTCCTTATCTAAATTCACTATAATTCCAAGTTAATGTTCCAATCCAATAATATAAATAAGCACTTTGTATTTCCAGTGAATAACGATTTCAATAAATAATTCCCCTCAAATGAAATACTGAACACAACAGTAGGACTAATTCTGCCTCAGATGTTAAAAATCAAGAAGGAGTAATTTCTCAAGTAAACAAGATTATAAAAAAAAAACACTAAGACACAAAAGTAGAACCTGAATGGGGGTCAGAAGTTCATTTCTAGAAAATTCTAAGTTGTCAACAAGATAAAATCTGTTACTAAAATTATAATACAGAATGTGGTAAACATCAAGTGCAACAGTTTTGTTCCCTTGGGGGATTACCAGTGTCCTAGACTTAGACTAAGATAAACATGTTTACAGTGGTGATGGTCCCAGTATTTAACCTATGCTCAGAAATGGAAGCTATGTATTATCTTGTTTACAGAATGAATGACCCTAGTTAGGTACACAATGGACTTGATTTTGGACAAGGTCAATTACAAATTACAATTATACTTAACATGTAATGATAAAAACCTGACAAACAATGCAATTAAATATACATAATGTTACCAATGTAGACAAGGTGTAATTCAGTGGAATATGTGTCAACTTAGCGAGACCCTATTTTGAACTTGTTATGGACAGCATGAGGTTGTCAGTTGATGTACCATTGTAATTAGGCAATGTCAGTAAATAAAATGTCATGAAGTAAAATGTAGCTTCTCATAAAGATCATTTTAGTGCATATACATATCGGTATTATCCATGTGTTTGTCAACACCCCACATTAACCACAGTTGATGTACCATTGTAATTAGGCAATGTCAGTAAATAAAATGTCATGAAGTAAAATGTAGCTTCTCATAAAGATCATTTTAGTGCATATACATATCGGTATTATCCATGTGTTTGTCAACACCCCACATTAACCACAGTTGTTAAATTTTGTCAATATTTCTTCTTTTTTGTTAATTCTATTTTATCGCAAGATATTAGGATTTTAATGCCACTTCAGTTTTTCACTTATCGTTCTCCAGTTAAATACATGTCTTTGGAAGGTATACTACCTGTGGGAGGAGGGGATATTTTCCTGATAGACATGCCATATATTTGACTTTTAAGCAAATCTCATCTGTAACTGGTGTCACAAGAAATAGAAGTACACATTTTGACATAGTCGGAATTCTAAATAAGAATTAAACAAATTTGGTATTTACTCCATATTTTGGAAATAATTGCATTTCTTCAAATTTGGTGGGGTATTTTGTGAATACCACAAAATACCAACATGCAATATCAGATTGAGTTTTAATTATCAAGATGTTGTTCATGCTATTTGGCATGCTTCAAGTGGCTTAGTAATCAAGACTAATTCATGATATGTTTGATTATATGACTTTATTTGAGTGTGTGATCCGAACAGTTGTTAAGTACTATAATGTCAAACGTGCCCATGACATCTGGAACATTTGCTGATAGCACAGTTTATGTTGATTGAGAGCACCATCATTAAACATGGACTTGGATTACAGCTGGAGCTTTATGCTTGCAACTTCAGACTTAATGTTTGAAATTAAAATGTTATACATAATTTGAATGCATGTAAAATTTCTTTATACCTTTTTGTTCAGTTTCTGTGTACATAAAGTACATTGCTTATCTAGTGCTCAGTATAGACTTTCCTTTAATGATTATTTTATTTTTCTATTTTATTTCTGTTTTGTTTGTTTGTTCATACAGTTACATATGGTTTGGAGTAGTTTACACCTTTTTACTGAGTTCATTCTTAATTTGTCCATTCTACTGAAAAGAACTTGTATCATAAATCATACTGGGATTTTTCTTGCAATCTGGAATGTAATTTATATGGACAAATGCAAATAGCTGGGCTTTGGACCTAGATTTTTTTCCAGAAACTTTTGTGTCTCGAAATTTAAGTCTTGTTAGCTGATTAGGTTCAATTGGCCAAGTTTGTCATTTTGTATATACTAATCATGCAGACTTGTCATGATTGACATTTGTGACAAAATCATGCAGACTTGCCATGGTTGACCATTGTGATAAAATCATGTACACTTGTCATGGTTGACATTTGTGACAAAATCTTACAGACTTGTCATGGTTGACATTGTGACAAAATCATGCAGACTTGTTATGGTTGACATTTGTGACAAATGCATAAATTCTTAATGGTAATTTTTTTTCTTCCCGTGACTAATTTTCTAAATATTAGCATTCAGATGTATACATGTATATATGGTCCATATTTATACAGTTATGGATTGTGCTGTTCATACTATCTGTGATGACCTTGGCTTGTGTACCAATCTAAATATAGAAGAATGTTATCAAGTTGGTTCCAGCTTGTTCTTGACATGCACAGCTGGCTTTATTGAAACATTGAAAGTTCCATGTGTGTATTGATTGTATTCCTTATATTTATTTATTATTTACATAAAAGTAGCAAACATACACAATTTTTTTATGTTCTGCTATTTGCTGGAACATTTGGAAAAGACTGAACCCTTTGCAGGCTTCCTCTTTTGGCTGAAAGTCTTCCCATATGTATATTTTGCCATTAGCATATGACCCACTTGAGGAACAACAGGCAAGTGAAAAATGTACATAATGGCTGCAGCAGCTGTCAAGAAATACAGTTCATGTGCATGTAAACCAGTGTTTTCTATTTGGTTAAATTCAGTACAAAATTAAATTTTCCAAATTTTTTTAGATTTACCAGTACTTTATAAGAAAACAAAAGATCTCATTTTGTGTTTGGTTTCTGCACATAATCTAGTTGTGCCCATGCATTTTTTTTTCTTCAGAAGAATGCAAGAGCCAATATAAATTTAATTTTAAACATGGATTTTTTCAACTTAATTTTCATGTTATTTCTCTCTCTATTGCTGTGTGTGTGTGTGTGTGTGTGTGTGTGTGTGTGTGTGTGTGTGTGTGTGTGTGTGTGTGTGTGTGTGTGTGTGTGTGTGTGTGACTATCTACTTATTAAACTCGAACCTTAAGAAACGTATCTAGGTTGTTACAATGGTGTCAGATGTCATCAAAGGTAACTGTTCAGTTGTTATATCTAAGCTGTGGAAAGGTCAGATGAAACTCTTAAGTTTATCATAGTTAAAGGATCACACAGAATGCATCATAGAAGAAATCAAATTTTATATATCCATTCACTCACTATCCCCTCACAGACATGGAACATGTTGACGATAGACAAGATTTTATTTTTGTCTTCGTTGTATATGCTTGCTGTAAGGTGGAGCATATTATGTTCTAATGTGTGCGCATCTGTCTGTTGCTATTTTAGTCTTTGCACAATAACTCAAATTCTTGACTGTCTTAAGTCACCAACATTATAGATCACTTGCATATGGGATAAGGAAGAACCATGTCAGTTTTTGAGTAAAATAATTTGAGAGGTCATGGTCCCCTGACTGAAGAAGCATAATGGCTTCTGCATGATAATTCGAGGTCAAGGTCACTGACTGAAGAAGCATAATGGTTTCTGTGCAATAACTCAAGTTAATCACTGTCAACAGTTACCAAACTTTGTGTATCGCTTGCACTTGGGGTAAGAGAACCTTATTGATTTCAGGATCAGTAGATTAAAGGTCAAGCAAGTTGTAAGCCAGATCAGGCTTCTAAAACATTCTAAGTTCATAAACAAGGCTAGATGGTGAACTCAAATATCAGTAAACAGCCTGACTTACAACACTTGAATAGTCAGGTAGGCCAAACTTCTACCCTCAGTTATGGACAAAGGTCAAGCACACAATACAGGTTGAATATACATAACATACAGGACTTAGCAGTTATGGGAGCCAACATGTGCCACAGGTAAACAAACATGGTCTACTCATTAGACAAATTATATCACAATTATTAATTATAAAAATAAATATTAATAATAAAATTATATTCATGAAGTAAAAATGTACATTAGTGTGAAGTAAACTTGGTGATGCAGATGATGTTTGAATTATGTAAATACACCACTCCCTCGATAACTCGCGCCCTGATAACTTGCGAACACGCTTATAATGCGGGGTCAGGCATGGATCCCATTTTTTAAAACCAGAAACTACCCCCCCAAAAAAAATCGCTATTTTATGAACTTTATGGAAATCGCGATCAAAATTGGCTACAAAAACTTTGATATATCACTTGTTTTATCGTCGAAAACGGTAGAGAGGACCTGGAAATTTTAGTCAACATTATGAAATACCAAATCTAAAAATAAGTCATACACTTTTTTTACATTTTCTTTCCAAGTGACATTCCTAGCACACCGCAATTAACGGTATGTCAGGAAATTTTGATCAATGAAAATGTCACGCCAAGTGGAGGCAGTACTTTAATAAATAAATACAAATTAAATAATTTTTTATCAATTGAAATTTGTGTTCTAGTTCTATCTTCTAGTTCCTTTTAAGTGTAATCATCATAAATGCAATGTGTCCTGTTGTAATTAAACGTAAAATGTGTCAATCTACCGTAACAGCTATGTCCACGAGCATTTCTCTGAGAACCTATTTAGGTGTCGACCGTGTTTTGATAACTGATTTGCAGAAGTATTTGTTGCACTGTTGCACTGAATTAAAAGCTGGCCTCCTTTGTATTATCACGTTAATTATGTCTTTTGAATCAAATAATGGAGGCGAAATAAAAGAAAAGTTAAAAGGCATGAAAATCCTACAAACTAAAAATCTAGCTGCCCCAGTTGTATGTCGGGTGAACTCACTTCATTTGATCAATTGAACACTGTTATAAATGTTATTGTGTATGTAACATAAACTACCTTAAATTAACCAACTTATTGGTAACTGTGATCGAAGATAGCACAGCAACCAAGCGAAAAGAATACTATACTTCGTAAAATAAAGAGCTTGGTTTCACAGATATGGACCATTGTGGGCAAGGAAGTTTCAGAGAATTCTTGAACTGGCACTTTGAGATATCCTCAAGAATGATAAAAAGTTTCATTATTACTTCCAATAAAATCACGATATCAATACTGTACTAATCGAACAGCACAAAAATTGAGATTCAACGTAGACGATTTTTTTTTTTTTTCATGAAAATTTCGCTTGCTTTTTGAACAAAAGGAATCTTGTTTGGTAGTGTATAAACAGTTAGTCTAGTTCCCTGCTCTTTTCACTCCCTGTTTGGCAGGATACAATGCCATACCACTCCGGGAACCAGACTCATCAAGAAAACAAAAAGCAGTGACGTAATACACACGTTTTCATGTAAACGTAATGGTTGTTGAAACCAGTTGGAACGATCTTTCACATGTTGGACATTTTGAAAATAAATGTTATTTAAACAGAATAACGAACAACTTCATTAGAAAAAGTGCGTTATTAAAAGTTATTATCGATGTGAATGTAAAATGAGGATTCAATCGTTAAACAGCGAAGTTCCCTAACCCCGACACACACACACCCCCGCTGTTTTCTCGATGTCCAAGTGATTTTTTTCACTTTTTGGAGGTCCCTCGGTAACTTGTGCCCTCGCTTATAGCGCGGTCTATGTTTGTGGACCCCGTTGTGCACGAGTTATCGAGGGAGTGGTGTATATGGAACAGATTTGAAAGCAATGCAAAACTAACAGATATCAATGGCCTGGCACCTCCCAGAAGTATTGTAGAAGAAAATAAAATCATTGCATGAATTCATGAAGGCATTAAGACAGAGTGATTTTGCCGACAATATGATCATTACCATGGACGAAACACCAGCGTACTTTAATCTCATTCCTGGACAGACTGGTTATAAGAAGGTTGTTAAACGTGTGAGAATTAGCATAATTGGTGCAGATAAAAAAAAAAAATCTAAGTCCTTGTTGTTTCCACAGTATGGAATATTGTGCCTCCCATGATAATTGTTTGCAGCTTGAGGGAACTAACAGATATCCAGACCCAGAAAGGATGTATCGTATGTGTGCAGGAGAAGGGTAGGGTTGATGAGGTGATACTGCAGTGGATTAAAGAGATTTATCTCAAGTACACAGTTTAATAATTTTTTTAAAATTAAAATTTGAGTGCATTTTTTGACATGTAATTTTCAAATGATGTAAAAGGTGTCCCACAACTTATGACTAAAGAATTTCACAGTGTGTCCCAGAATATACAGTGCACAAAATCATTACTTTAAAAATTAATTTATGGTGTCCCAATAAATATGGTGTCCCAGTATTTACAGTAAATATGGCACTTACTGTTGCCTGACCTATGACACAGTAGTATTTTAGTATTTTCCAGAAAAGTTCGCTAACTTGTAAACCAGATCAGACTTCTAAAACATTCTAAGTTTATAAACAAGGCGAGACCTTGAACTCAAATATCAGTAAACAGCCTGACTTAAAACATGCGAATAATCAGGTAGACCAAACCTCTACCCTCAATTACGGGCAAAGGTCAAGAACACAGTACAATTTGAATATACATAACATACAGGACTAAGCAGTTATGGGAGCCATTGTGTGTCACAGGTAAACAAACAAGGTCGTCTTATTAGACAAATTATATCACAAACATTCTTGAAGTAAAAATGTAAATTAGTGTAATGTGTGTGTGTGTGATTTGGATTTTTAACATAGCTTTAACAATTTTTCAGTCATATCACTATGATGTCTGCAGTGTGGCAGTTTTTATAGAGATGTTTAGCACTGGGGCATCATGCCGCAGACATGTAGCATGATGTCCCACCCAGTCACATTATCCTGACACCAGGCCAACCAGTCCTAACACTAACCTCTTAATGCCGAGTGCCAAGCGAGGCAGCTGTTAGTACCATTTTGATAAGTCTTTGGTATGACTCGGCCAGGGATCAAACCCACGACCTCCCACATTCTAGTGTAAAGTAAACTTGATGATGTTTGAATTATGTAAATCTATCTACATTTCAAGACACTGATGTGAAAATTCACTGGTCTGCAGACATGGATATCATTCATGATGCTGAGCTGAATGAATTATAGCTGTTCAGCTGCAATATTTTGATGTGGATGTATTTTGATCCAGTTCCAGCAATCCACTGCTGGAACTCATCTTTCTGCAGATCTAATGTCATAAGCAGTTGCACGTTGGATACCACAAACTCACCTATGGAGTCTGGGTCTAGTTCTGATACAGTCATTAATGACAAGTCATTGGATGAGGATCCTGATTCTTAGTCTGAATTTAAGTTACACAGGTCATCAGAGGTTAGATTGTGATGCTCAACCTTTACATAAGTTTTATATGAATCTGCTGGATGGTTAGCATCATCACCTTGGTCAGCAAATAGTGGCCATTTATTAGTATGCTGAATTTAATAAAATTTAATAAATCGGACGTATGTTATAAATATCTTATTTGTGTTATTCTGGGTTCCATGTTTCATTATATAATCAACCCTACTAACATTTAATATTCATGTCTTAATCTACCATTGAGTCATTGACTACATTTTGTCTTCTTGCATAATGAAATGAAGAATTCAGTTGGTTATGGACAGGACCAATTATATTTTCAGGTTACTGGCCCTTAAAGGCATGCAGGTATTTTTGATGAGTTTCACACATTGTTCACAAATAACTATTCTTATACATCTTGGGAACATTGACAAGACTAAAACTGTCCATTACGCATATGTGCAATGTGGTATTTAAACACTTGGAAGGTAGGGTCATTGGCTGTTCTCAGGTGATGAAGTGAGATGATAATAAAGTGTGCACATAAATATGACATAGGGATATGGTGAAAAAGTGTTCATATACCTATAACATAGGGAGATGGCAAAGCAGTGTTCATATACTAGTGAGATAGTGAAGAAGTGTTCATATACCTATGATGGAGATGGCAAAGCAGTGTTCATATACTTGTGACATAAGGGAGATGGTGAAGCAGTGTTCATATACTTGTGACATAGGGAGATGGCAAAGCAGTGTTCATATACTTGTGACATAGAGAGATGGTTAAAAAAAAGTGTTCATACACCTATGACATAGAAAATGGCAAAGCAGTGTTCATATATAGGGAGATGGTGAAGCAGTCTTTATGTACCTATTACACGAGGCAGATGGTGACTAGTGGAAATGCATTTTTGCTAGCCAAGGTTCCAATAACCCTATCTACACCTTGGCAGATCGAACAGCTATATTGATGCTTTCTCCTAGCGACATCTGTTGGATTTCATGTGTTGCCTCCCTTAGTATGTAATGCCAACTAACCAGTAGCATGGTGCTTTGTACATTGGCCAAAAATGGTGGCGGCAATTGACCTAAAAAGGATACTTTGTAAGATTAACATCGAAAGTATGACTATGTATGTGGGAAGCCATTACAGGCATATTTGAGTGAAAGGTATTTGTGCAAACATGGACTGGCACTGGAAAAGTGCTTATTTATCAGTCCATTCAAGTTGTGTGCTAACCTTGTCTCAATCACATAGGAACAGTGTTCAAATTTGAACAGTTTTGATTGGATGTGGTGATTTGTCACTGCATCCAATGAAATTCACTGACCTGAAGCACAGAAATATCTGCTCGTTATGCCAAGGTGTAGATAGGGTTATTGGAACCTTGGCTAGCGAAGATGATAGAAATAGTGAAGAAGTGTTCTTATGTTTGTGACATAGGGAGATAGCAAAAAAGTGTTCATATACCTATGATAAAGGGAAATGGTGAATAAGTGTTCATATACCCATGACAGTTGGAAATAGTGCAGAGGTGTTCTCATGCTTGTGATATAGGGAGATGGCAAGAAGTGCTCAAAAGGGAAATGGTGAAGAAGTGTTCATATACCTATGATGTAAGGGAGATGGTGAAGGAGTGTTCATATACCTATGACATATGGGAGATGGTTAAAAAAGTGTTCATATATATGTGTGACATAGAGAGATGGTGAACTTGTATCAGGTTGTGTATCATCTACAGAAAGAGAAGAGAATCTTATTAACTGTCATGTCTTGATCCTTATGGGAGACTTCTTGCAATTTGAAATTTGTCTTCTGGTGACTTCCAGATTGGATTGGATAATTCCATGTAGATGTACAAATGAATATTTAAACCAATGAAGAATGGCACATTTCTAATAGCAGCAATAAATTACCCATCACTATTGCACGGGTTTTCCTTTTTGATGTCCAAAAACAACTTCCTGCATGTTAAATCCACTTTTTTGTTCCTCCTTAAACAATTTTCTTCATGTTTCATTTCATCCATTTCATCTTTTGTTCATATGCTGGTAACCCCTGCTCTTTTTTTATAATTCTGAAAAGGACCTGTTAGGTTACCACATGTATTCATTCCTTATGTGGTCAGGTACACCCACCCCTCTTTACAGTTAATATACAAGTAGTTATTGGTATGTCTTGGTGCTAAGTAGAACACTGTATTATGGTTTGACCTTAACTTAATAGGAATTTGTATTCCTTTATTTGAAATATTAATGGGAAAAAAAATCAGTTCAGTGTTTTTTAAAAATCTTTTTACAATTCACCACTGTATATTAAATAGGGGTTTGTGTGACTCATATTGCTTTGTTATTGTGTGTTATCTGCATTGGTCCTAGTGAACAATAAAAGTTTAGTAATTGAACATCATCCTTTATATTTAGGAAAAGACAGGAAATAATCCTAATGATTTGATCATTGTTTACCTTTTGCAAATACTCTGGGTTCAGTACCACACAATATATACAAAGCAGATGAATTTCACATCCTATAATACATACTGTCATTATTATTGTTTTCTTTAAGGTACATTTTATTTTAGAGAACAATGTCAGGACAGTCTGGGAAAATGTGGCCACAGGAAGGGCCCTTGGGACACTCCCCTTGACTGCCTCACATATTGAAAGTACACATATAAGAATTGTTGTACTTCTTGCACACTATGGGCTAATGAAGTCTGGAATCGGGCTGATTCCAGATGTATGTGTAGAAGGTGGAGGAAATGTCAATCCCGCGCATCTTGTGAATTTTCAGGGTTTTTTATGCAGAACTCAAAATGCCAATTGTAACAGGACTAATTCTTCAGCTAAGAAGAACACTCACATGTCCCAGGAGCTAATGGGACCATTTTCTTTGGAGATGAGTAAGACCTCTCCCATAGGAGGGAATGAACGTTCAAGGAGTAGATCACGTTCCCCTGAAAGGGAGAAGTCGAACATCCCTCAGAGTCACAGTAGCATTATGATGCCTTCATTGAGGAAGGTAGCGCACCACTCATCTTTAAAGGAGCATTTTTGCTGCCTTCTGTGAGGAAGGAAGTGCACGGCTCATCTCAGGATAGCATGATGCTGCCTTCTGCAAGGAAGGAAGTGCACCACTTGTCTTAGGGTAGCATGTCACACCCTTCTGAATGGAAGGAAGTGCAACATTTGTCTTAGGGTAGCATGTAACACCCTTGTGAATGGAAGGAGTAGCACCTTGATGAGCAATGAAGACAAACTAACCTCTGACATAACTATGTTACCTGACCTGTCACTGACCAGTTACCTGTCACTAACTGATCACCAGGCAGTGACTGGTGACCCGCCAGTGTCAAGTGACTGGTTAATGACTGGCGACTGGTCTGGTCCATGGTCAGTGTCTGGTGACCAGGCACCAGTCATTTCATCAAGTGACCAGTCAATATATGGACACTGGTCACTTCATTCTGATGACCAGTCAGATCTAGCTTGTGTCCCATATAGGAGGCATAGCATCATTCAGGAAAGACAAGCAGTCTTGTCTTTATCCTGGAATTTCTAGAATACATTGAGCCCCTACTCATGATGCTCAAGCATGGGAAATTGCACAGATTGCTCCTGTGTCACTTCCCCTCACTCTTCTGCTTCGAGTGTTCTAGATTATGCTGTTTCAATCGTTATTGACTCCAACAAGTTCGTGGTCGAAACAGCTCAACTGATGCCTCCTAACAAGCCCACTAACTCTCCTTAATGAGAGGAGGAGGAGGACATCTGTTATTTTGAAATCAAAAGACAGTATATGTGAGAGCACCCTTGACACTAATAAAAAGGGATATAACCGGTATATCTTCTCAGAGACAAGGTGATAGCTTTAAAAAGATGAAGATAAATTGAACTACACCTATCACACTGCACGGCTACTTCATTTCTACTGCAATAACAATTTTACCACCATCCAGTTACTAAATTGCTTTGACTCAATCCTGTATGGATAAATGCTGCCTCACTTTCAAACCTGATATATTTGACACCTTTGAGTGAGTCTGACAGTGTTACTGGAGTACAGTGAGGCAAGTGAGATATGAAATGTTTACACATTGATTCACACATTAGGCCTTTATCTAAACAATACCATGCTCATCAAGCAGAAGTTTAATTTGCATACTTAAAGCAGTTACTGTTGATATGCTCCAGTGACCATGTAAGGTAAATAGAAACCACTTTTACTTAGGAGACACCTTGTTGCTGACCACACAGAAGGTATGTGACCGTTATACATAGGGCATTTATAAAGGAAATTTGCTGGAGGGGATTAGAATAGCCATTGTGACAAAGTGATGGTTATATACAGGTCACTATTAGGACAGATTTGACCAATTCTTACACATGTCATGCATCAGAATAAAAACATCATACTTGCCAATTGAAAACAATTTTCTAATTTATTGGAGATTCCTTGTTAAACATCTATGCAACAAGTCAGATGTAACAGTTGTGTGTAGGCCATAGTCATACCCGACTCATACCTATCTTCTGAAGGGTGAACCTCAACCTTGCTAGTGTCTGCTGACAATGGAACACATTATTGTTTAGTATACTGCCTTACATCCTGTGTCAAAAGTTTATTTGTGGGTAAACTCAGTGAGGAAACTTTATGATGGTATACTGCCAAAACAAAAAAATCTTGGATTCTTTAATTGAATGAGATTTATATAACATTTTTTCACAGTATTTTAATGATTTTATATTTTTTATGTTTTTTTTTTTATTTTATATACCTTTTACAGAATTTTGTGATATTTATCTTTTATATTTTTGTTTATTTGAAAGGGTTTATCTTCCTTAAGATTGTTGCAGTTCTTTACATCTACATTTTTATAACTTTACTTGTAATTGGTACCTTGTAGCCATTAATGTGCTGATGTCTCATTAACCCATAATAGATTTTATATACAGTTTATAGAATTTTATATTTATATTTTTTATATTTTTTTATATTTGGAATGGTTATATTCCAAAAGATGAAATTTGTTTGCAATTCTTTATATCTACGTTTTTTTCATCTTTACTTTTAATCTGTATGATGCAGACAGTAGTGTGCAGATGTTTCTTTAAACCCTAACACATTTTATATATAGTTTACAGAATTTTAAGATCTTTTCATTTTATACTTTATCTTGCAGTAATATGTTTACATCATCTTGGAAGGCTTTGTTTTTGTAAAGATTTTTGCAATATTTACATCTTTAGAACTTACAGGTACCATACAGCCAATATTGCTCTGACACACCATTAAACCCTAATACATACACTTACTAATGTAACAGCTGTAATGTAACAATGTAACTAATGTAACAAATGTAATGTTAAAGCTACGTTAAAATCTGAATCACACACATACACAGACACACACAAACTAATGTAACAAAGTATTTTTGTTCTATCATACAGTTTTGTGAGGACCAATTTAATTCATTCAGAGTTTTAAGAATTGTGTGCCTGCTTGGCATCATCATTGTGTTATATTCTGGAAAAAAAAAAAAAAAAGCCACTTTAAACCAATAGAACCTCTTTACCATTATTTACATATTTAGGAATTGTGTGCCTTGTTTTATTACTGTCTGCCAGTTTTTCTAAAACAATATTACATCTTAAGAATTCTGTTCCTCTTTATCAAGGCTTGAGGTTAGGCCAGCATGTAGGCCATGGCCAAGTTCATATTTTAGAGAAAAGCACGGTTTATTAATGTATAATGTCTAGTGGTCTAGGGCAGATTAGACAAAAAGAAATATTTGAAATATAATTTCCATTTCTTTCAGGTGGACATATTCCAGATGTGCATTCTTGAATTCAGCAAACGGCCTGAGCCCAATCTCTTTCACTTGGAGCACTTTATTGAAGGGGAGTACATCAAGTACAACTCTAACTCAGGATTTGTGGAGGAGACAGTCAGACATACCCCACAGGTATGTCTTAATGATGGCTCATCTCTAGTTTTGGCAAATGCAAATCATGCTAATGTGTAAAAATAATTGCCCCAAATTAATCTGAATGCATGAAAATTGTACATTATCATCGCAAACCTTAACATTGTTTTTGTTTATTAAATCTCCCTGTAGTTTAAAAAATATCCCCAATTTAGCTCCACTGCTAATGCAAGGAGCTTGTGCTATGGGCTGTTGTCAATCTGTTGTAATCCATCCAGAAGAGGTATTGGTACCAGTTGATGTAAGAAATTCTGTTTCAGAATTGTTTTCCTGTAGAAAAAGCACAGCATTCGCTAAGAAGAAAGGATAAATGAATAAATCGCAAAGATTCCTAATATGATTTAAATAAATTGTAAAAATCTCATTCCATTCCATCCTATGTAAGCCATTTTACTGCTCATTACAATGGTCTGCGCAAGTCAGGTCAGATTAAGTCAAATTATTGATGCCCCTATCTTGATTGTAAAATGTCTTTTAAAAAGAATAATTTCCATTTCTTTACCCATTTATATAACAGATATTGTGAATTTGAGAAAATATATTGCTTTTAATAGATTATGAAATTTGTATGATTTACATTTACATACACCTGCAATTCAGAATTTTTAGATCCTATACAGTCCTACCCGTTTATGTTGACATCCTCGGGCCCAAGGAAATATTGTCGACATAGGCAGATGTCGAGATAAGTGTTGGGGGGGGTCTGAAAAAAAAATACAAGTTAAATTCGTCAGTAAGGGGTGACCTGTCGTCAGTGAGTAGCATTTACACTTTTGAGAAAAAAAAGAAACAATGGAAATTTTGAGTACAAGAAGACAAAACCAGGGTGAAAGACACTTGTATATTGACAAATTACATTTTGGTTACCTTTGTGTAATAAAATCCACAATAAAATATTGCATCAGTCACATCCTGGTATGAAAAACATTACGATATTCAATGTCGGCATTAGCACATAGTTATTTACATCCTTCAAGTACATGTACCTTAAATTGGCCTAGATTTTGGTCAGTCTGTTCCCATCTTATTGAGGCTACCAAGGGGATGGGGCTATTCACAGGGAAATGAAAACCTGTCAACAAGTTGATTTAAATAGTACATGTATTTAGTTACAGAAGTCATCGTGAAAAGTACATAAAAGCGAACAAGCGATATGCGGCTGATATGATTAATGGAGGCATAAAATTGTATACATTGACACATGCTAATGAGGTATTGAAAGAAAATGATTCTTACAATACAATATTGTAACAATGTCAGCTCAAGTGGTGTACATTTAAAATCTGTCCCGGAGATAACAAGTTATGAATTCTCTCAAAATACAAATACACTGTACATTTAGCAGTAAAAGATTTTAATGACAAATACAATGACCTTTAATTGAGATTATCTGTAGCATAATCAGTGCATAAAATTACAATAAAATTTAATTTAATTTAAATTTAAATTAATTAAAATGAAATGTTGTTAGCACAACAAGTGGGCATGGGAGATAACGAGAGTGCATGCATTTCTGAACTTCATGCAAGCTTCTTCTGTTTGAGCCTTGATAGTTGTTCTCCCTGGAGAAGACGCTGCAACTTTTCCAAGTGACCATGCGCTTCTTCTGATATTACCAATGAGTTAGATTGTGCAAAAAATTTTGTCAAACCATCGCACATTTAAGTTGGGCTTTCCATCCATCAAGCTGTGATGTGTCTGCTGAGTTGGCATCTCCACAAATCCTTTTGTATCCGATGTTGTGACGAACTATAAAGTGACTGAACCAACCACTTGTTGCAGTGAAGTTTTCCACACTAAGTTTTTTCGCAAATTCTTTCGCTTTTTCGATGATCATATCACAATCTATGGATAAGGTGGAATGTGCAATGCGGGTTTCATTTAACCATTTTGCTGTGGCTTCCTCCACGTCTTCAAATTTAGCAGTCTTCTGCTTCTTCCTTTGGGGAACGCAGTTACCTTCAACATAGTCTTTCTTTATAGACTCAGCAACTTTCATCCATCCTGACGGGGTGTTATGTTTAAGAGAAAATTTTTCAGACATCTTTGCGAGATGCCCCACCCTCAACTTCCTTAACAGCCAGATATTTGGTTTCCAGAGACTGTAAATTTAATCTGCGTTTTACACTGCCGTTGGTAGCCATCGTAAATATAAATAAAGTTAAAAAGGAAACTTTCCCAGCAAAATAAACTTGTTTTAATCACCGATCACTTTGGAAAATGCAAGAATCGATCAGATTTCATTGCTTTTATTTAAGTCACCGCGAGAAGCCAACTTTATAGGACCAACCAAAAGCCTGGGTTTTTTGGGTTTTTTTATCCGAATGCGACATTAAAGCCTGGCAGTAAGATCAACTAACTGTTGAATAAAGTACAGGTCGGAACTGGCCGCTTGCCGACATAAATGATTAGGCGGGTAAATTAAAGCCTGGCGGCAAGATCAACTAATTGTTGAACAAAGTATGGGTCGGAACTGGCAGCTGGTCGACATAAATGACTAGGGGTAAATTAAAGCCTGGCGGCAAGATCAACTAATTGTTAAACAAAGTATGGGTCGGAACTGGCAGCTTGTCGACATAAATGATTAGAAAGCAAAGGATTTGTTCAAGCTGGGACTAAGGGCTTCTGTCGACATGTACGTTTATTTTTTATCTCGATGTCGACATAAGCATGACAGTTTTGTTAGTAATAGTAGACCAAGGGACCAGGATTTTGCTTTTTTGTCGAAATAGGTGGCGTGTCAACATAAGTGATGTCGATATAAGTGGGTAGGACTGTAATTGAATTTATTTCATTCAGTCCTTTTTATGCCTTAGATTGCTTATATTAGGCTTCAGTGAGAGAGAACTGCTGTTGCTGTTTTTTTTCCCATGTCAGGTCACATGTCTTCCTCTCCTTCTGAAATGTCCTTTGCCATCTCTCCTCTGGCCGACCCCTTTTTATGCTTTCCATCTGCTGTTGAAGATCCTTTGCTAATTGGTCAAATTTATACACTACTCTGTTTTGAAAAATGAAACTTTAGAATATGATTCAAAGTGGTATATAGATGTGCACAGCAGTTTAAGAATTGTCATCCATTCCCTTGGGGGTTGAGTTAAGGATGGGGGTTGTGTGTGACACTTGCGCTTAAGCTCAGTAACAGAGAATAGCTGAGAGACGAGTAGCAATGCTGCAAAAGTCTAGTTTTAAGTCGGACAATAAACAAAGTGCTATATAATTTTGTTGTACAAGATCCCTCCCCAAGTGGTGAATTTTTTAAGAAAGAAAGAAAAATTGCATTCAGCTTTGAAAATGCATTTATTTTACTTACTGCACATGACATATACTGTAAAGTAGTGAATATAGCACGTGTCCAAGTATAACATGCACTCATGTACTACATGCAGCTTTTCTGTTATGTGTAAAAGATAGAATACATGCCAGTGTACATAACCTGCAGGTTTTCATAAAGAATAATAATCAAAATCTGTGTTGGTGTCTTTTCATTATAAACATAGTGTAAAACAGAAGGGTATGGTGAATCATCCTTTCTGTTAACTTCGAAACCCCAAACTGTTTAAAGTTCAATCCATGTTCTCGGCTTGATAAAAGGACATAGTGCAGCAGAACCAATTCGTCCAAACTGGGTCAATTCAAAATTAGTTTCTTCACCTTGAGCCATCTCAACCATTCCTTGATGATGCCACATATTTTCTTTGTTAAATGCATTACCAAAGCCAAACAGCTAATTCTGTAAATGTGAAATTCTTCAGGAAGTCAACTCGTCTAGTTTTGAATCCAACTACGATGACATTAACCCTCAGTGAAGCACAATTAGCCAAGGTTATGGAATTTTTGTTCAAAATAGTGAGTATGGTGAAAGTTTAATGCACATTTTGAACACACAGCTAAAGATGACTTTTGAGAATGATATAGATGGGTATTTGCAACAAACTTAGCAAGACAGTACACAGGATTCCTCGTGCTCGAGCTAATCAAGCTGTTCTTATTGAATGTGTCTCTTGTGTTTTAAAGAAGCATACTGCTTTTTCTCTTTGCTTTTGTCTGTGTGAAATTTAGCCTTTCTGCCACTTTTATTTTCTGGCCCATCATCGAAAACTTGCAAATGTCCATCATGTGTACTGTTCTGATGACCATAGGTGACATCAGCCATTGATGTCTATAGATGAATGCTTGAGAAAATCTCTTATTGCAACCAACAAAAGTAACTTTATCTTAGCAGTCCTGAGAATCAGACTTTTTGAATTTCGGTTATCAGTGTCCCTATATACCTCGTATTGGCCCCTTGCAGCTCCACACACAGGTGTCAGACACTCTTCACAACCATACAAACTCCCCCAAGTCTCTCTTCATGACGTATTTATATAGAAAAAATTCAGAGCTTGGCTGGTGCATTGTGCTATGACAGGATTTGCCCCAATTATGCCAAAGATTATTTTATATGTACAATAAAGTTTCTGTTGAACCTATGTATTGTGCATTATTTAAATAACCAAAATGCAAACCAGTCCACATTGTCTAGTACCATCTCTTGAATCGTTGGTAACCAGGCACTGAATTCAAAACACTTCTGCTCAAAAGTTGGAAATGATTCTTGGCATATAGGATGCTTATGTAAATCTAATTTATGTTAAGTGATGTCAAATGAGTAAGTTTAATAATAGATCAGTATGCGTGTGGTTGGATGACACTCACAAGTGGACACTAGCAGCAACAAAGAATTTCTGTTGATTATGTTATGTTGTCTGAAACAACTTCAGAATAAAGGATGCCAATTATTAGAAATAAACCCACATTTTTATCTCCCTTTTATTTGATAATCAGCTTAAAGTGCTTTGAGGGCAAGTGGCTTGAAATGGTCACTTGCCCTTTCTCACCTATCACGCATAAAACATAAGTAGAATATTTTTTTGTCCTGTTAAAATTTAATATAAAATTGAAGTTTCTCTAAATAAACTGGTGCTAGCTCTGTCAGGAAACATAAAGCAGCCCAAGTGTAGGATCTTTAAATTGGTTATAAATAGCCATATGATTTTGAAAGAAATAAATTATTTAAGAGCATTGAGGTATTTTACATGTTGCTTTTTACTAAACTTTGTCCATGGTTTGTAAACGACAACAAAGAGCGTGTGATTTTTATTTTATCTTGCCTCTGTATGTGCTTTTGGGATAGGCAGATAGTTGCATGAATTATTACTTTTGTAGAAATATACAGTATATAATGTGGGTAATGAATAAGGAAATGCAAAATAACTTTGAAATCCTTTCCTGAAGGTTGTCTTTTCATTGGGTCAAAATGATGGTCATATGAAAAACAGAAAAAAAAATGGGGTAAAGTGCATTAGAGCCAGATTTGTTTTTTACTTATTGGACAATATTTTTTTCCACATATGATGTGTAATTGTGTCATATTATTTCTTCCATTAGGCATTCAGCCATTTTACCTTTGAGCTGTCAGGTCATCAGCTGATCATTGTGGACATCCAGGGAGTGGAAGACTTGTACACTGACCCCCAGATCCACACCATACGCGGGACAGATTATGGGGATGGAAACCTTGGTGCTAAGGGCATGGCGCTATTCTTCCATTCCCACCTTTGTAATGACATATGCAAGAGTCTGAACTTAACTCCCTTTGATCTCTCAAGCAATGAGATCTGCATGCATCAGGAATTTCTGAAGAGAATGGTCAGTAGTTTGATTTGTAAATGACTGTGTGGTTTATCCAAATTTTGAAAAATGCATGTATGATTTTCTGGTGTACCAGAAAAGGGCTGCATTGTGAAATTTTCCATTCCAGATGTGACTCCTATTCAATGGCAGTCAATACCCATTACCAACTTATATTTTCGGGTATAATTTCCATCTTTTCTGAAATTTTTTATTTCAAATTTAATAAAAGTTTGATCATTTGCTGAATTGTGTATTTCTGCATATTCCTTTATTTAGAATTTTCTCTGTTACATCATTTATAAACCTTGAATATGTATTACACCAGCAGACACCATCAAATACAAGACTGCTTCAGGGCAAAATTCAGTAGACAACATCACAATTCTCAAAATTTCCAATCACCAGTCTTGAGTTTCTTGTAATGAAATGTTGTCTGAGAATTTGCATTGTCATTGGCAATTTTGGTGACTGCTGGTGCCAGCATAACTTTATGTTGTTATTAATAATTGTTATAATACTTCTATCCAAGATTAGATTATCCCTAACTGCTACTAAGCAACTTGTTAAACTTTTTATTATCATATATACTTGCATATACTTCGAGTCAAACTGCAAACAACAAAGATCCTGATTTGTCATTGCATAATGTGACTGCAGATTAGGGTCTATTTTGTTTGTTTTACTGATTACTCCTGACAGCTTACACAGACCCAGATCTGCCAGCGCATTATGCAATGGCCGATCTTGGTCTGTGCAGTTTGCAGTTGGACTTGTCTTATAAGCGAGTGTATATATTTATGTTATTTCTTCACAGTAAATACAGTTTTGGATGAGATAGTTTGACCTAGATTTTAATGCAGACTATGTATTTGAATTATATTTCACAATGCAGTGTTTGAATGTACACTCTAATACTTAGCATCAAAAGTTACTGCAGGTAAAAAAGTTATTTCTGTCGACCATACTTCTGTCCTTATGAGCATTCAGGTCTGTAACATGTTGGCATTTTATAACTGTTATCTAAGCATTCAATTGCTGCGAGGTATACATACTGTAAAGCCACATTTTGGCCCAAAAATTTGCTAATTTTTTAAAAGTTAGTTGATTTGAGAACACCACTGTAAAAAAAGTGATCAGCATGTGAAAAAATTTAATGTTGCAGTTGGTATTCAAAAAAGACTTAAATGTGATGTCATCTGCACATCGTCATGATGTCACATTTGGCTATGAAATAGACATTTTGTGTTAAAATTGGAGCGATTTTAACAAATTTCAAGGAGTCCACATGCAACAGCCAATTCTATATTGTTACAGAATATAAATGTATGTGTGAATAACCTATTACTAGAATACCATTTTGGTTGTCACATGTGGACCATGTGATAAACGAGACACTTCAACTCCTTTACAATTCATTGGTGGTCTGTGTATTGATTTAAACACATTGAAAGTGTTGTTTCATCTATAATGAACACATATTAAAATGATTTTGACATAAACCTAGTTATTCTTTTGAAATAACTAGAATTATTGATGAGGAATTTGTTACAAACAAAAATTGTCCCCATCATGTTGAAAGATTGCATGGAGGTAACAGTTGTTACAGATTTTATAATCATGTAATCAAGAGTTTGAATCTGATCGAGAATTGACTGTTGGACCAAATTACAGACTTGAGTAAACTTATTCATTTCAAGTTTTGTGATTTTGTTTTTAATTCTTGCCTTCATTTTTAAAACTGCTCAAAGAGTCACCTGATCTTTTTGAAGGTAAATATATTTGGTTACATCTGTTTTGATCAATGGGAAAATGGAATTATTGACTTTATTCATGAAGACAAATGTACAGCACCTTGGCAGTAATACACGTCAACTCAGTCATCTGCAATCTTTCCAGCTGCATTTTATGTGCCATCTTGGAAATATATATGAATGTCTCATATAAATTGATTGTCACATATCATGCAAAATATAACACTCTATCAATGGAACTATTATGTGTCAAGAAATGGATGAAATGAGCATGTTATTGCAGTTGTCTGCTTCCTGTTGGAATAGAAAAAAATGGTGATAGCTTAGTTATTTATAACATTTGTTATATATGAATTCAATGGTTGTGTGTGTGGAGGCATTTCATTTTATTACATGATTGTTTTATCACATACTCATTTAATCTTACCTGCTTGATCTGGCATTCATACAGCTGATCAGTCTATATTTCCATATCACCCACCCAGATTGGAGTTACTTAGGTTTCTTCTTTGTTATCAGCCCATACATATTTTTAGATGCAGTGAATTGACCTTTTATAAATCCAATTCATTTTGAATTGCATTCTTTCAGTAAAGTTACAAATATTTAGTAATCTTAAAAGTTGGGATATCTAATAAATAAAAAACTCAATTTTATGTTTTGTCCTGAGTCAGGGGAAAGAACTTGTGTGATATGGTTTATTAATGTCTCAGCCTGACGGCCTCGATATTTCCCTATGCCATATCAAACTTTTTCTTTCCGCCGACTCAGAACAAAACAAATGTAGTTCTGTGTAATTATCACACAGCAGGTGTTCAAGTCCCACCATGGCTTTTGCTTTTTCTGTCCACATATACTTTGCTCTTTTTTCCTTTTTAATATATCTCATATTCAGTTAATTGTATGGTTTTTCATTTTTCCTTATGAAAAGAAAATGATGCTTTTCCTAATTGTTTTCCTTACTGCCATTAAACCTACATTTTCATTTCTCACAGCACAGCGGGGGGGGGGGGGGCAGTGCTGTCAGACACTTCAAATCCCCTCCCACCAAAAATTGTGCAAAACAACATAAACATTTTCTGGAATAATTTTTTTTAAAGTTAGATGGTTAAAATTTTGCCCTTGAAGTACTTAAAATGCATCTATTTGGTAACCATAGCAACTCTGGGGGAAAATGTAATTTTTTAACATCACAAAAAGAAACTACAGAACCAGCTCTGATTAAGCTTTGTAGAAATGTGTCTCAAGATCTGTTCTACAAAAGTTGTTTTTAATGGTTTCCATAGTATCTGTTTGGCTTAAATAGGAAAGAAGGGGAAGTTTATTTTTTATATCTTTTCTTTAATGGGCTTATTTTTGGTAGAGCATTGTAGGAATATTTCTTAAAACATGTTTAGCTGAAGTTGATTATTTTGTGACTTCCCAATCAAACATTGAGCTTCTTTAGCTTTCTTAGCTTTCAAGTGAAAAAAAAATACATGTCAGCTTAAATTACCTGGCCAGTCAATGTTATATTGGCTTTAAGAATAACTTCAAAAAGGCAAGGGATCAGGTGTCCTCCTGGGTCTCTTATTCATTTTATATTACAGTCATTTTCATTGGTCAATTAGTTTGTCATCTCAATCATCCAAATGAATGGAATTTTTTCTAAACTCTTGTGTTTCATGGTATTTGCCTTAGGTTGAGATTTTGTCATATAACCTCAAAATAAGTATAGTAATTTGGGTTATCCAGTTTTACTGATATATTAGAATACTGTGGCATGGATTCTACAAGTATATGTACCACAGCACATTGCCAATGAACCAGTTTTTGCAGTATTTCTATAAATAGTTTAATGAACAAACCTTTTGCTTCAGCCTTCGTTTGTTTCATTTGACAGATGTCTCTTTGAATGGCTTTTCTATAACCACCCAAAAGATTTCAGAAAGATGTGTTTGGCAATAAAATGTTTGAACTAAATGCTATATCCTGCTTGTTGCATAGCAACAACCATAATGGGACATGGAACCTGAAGTCTTGCATGAATTATTGCAGAATAGAAAGGCAAAATGAACTGTCAGGCAGCATTTTTGGATGAAAATCTCAGAGAAAGATGGGAAATTAATCAATAACCTTGACATTTTTCAGGAACAGAATGTGGAGGTGAAGGTCAATGGTGAGACAACAGATTGGACTGTCCATGTTCATTGACATCATCCCATCCTAGCTGCCAATGAGGCTAGAATTGAGAAAATGGAAACTAAAAGGAGACTATCTCTATGTCTTGTAGATCCAACTCGCTCACATGAAGGGATGTTTCCCAAACAGCCCTCACTATTTAATATCATTATGCACTTTTTATGCATTTTCCCAATATATTGAAATATGTGCCACAATATATTATCCTGAATCACATGATATGGCAATACAAACATTTTGGCCATAACCAAACTGTGTAGTAATTGTATAAAATAAATGCTCGGAATGTTATTAAGACAAGGCACAGAAGACTAAAGGAATTTTAAAAATTAGCAAATACAGTAAAACTGGGTCAGAATATGAAAGTTGCAGTAGCAATGGCTATTGCTTTTCCCTGGATTTACTAATCTAGGCCCCAGGCACCCCACCCCTCTTTGAAATTTTACATTTACCATTGGCTTATTCCTTATTATTTCGAAAAATATCTTTGCAGTAATATGTATTTATTCTTTCCAGACAAAGCAAGCAGCAAGAACTAGAGTGAGGGGGTGTGAGGAAATCTGCATGAGTCCATCTCCAGGGGAGAAAGTGGATGTCAGCAGCTTTGTATCAAGGAAACATACCTTGTCCACCAGCAGTGACCCCATTTCCATAGACATGACATCTCCCATGAGCTTCTCTTATCGTGACAGAAGCTACTCCAGAAGTGACACCACCCCTGAAACTCAGTCTCCATCCCAAAGCACGGAGGATGAGCCCATGTCAGTAGACAGCCCCTATGAGCGAGTCAAAATGCGTTACATCAGTGAATCAGAGTCATCTGTTACTGCTGAGGTTTTGTATAATATAACTGCTTTTAAAAAATAACTTGCAACGGTAAATCCCAAAACATTATAACTATTTTGTTTTCCATTCCCCCTACCCCTCAGTCCTCATTCAGCAGTTGTAACCCTAACTCCATTACATGTTTCATGTCTTTGTATGACTGTACAAGTTTGGTTTTTAAAAAATGTTTTAAAAAGTCAGTGTAATTGTACTTTTTTGTATATTTGACCTTTGAACTCTTCCATAGACCCAGGGGAGGGGCCTTAAAATTATATCACTGTCACAGATGATCTCCATATGAGCAATAGGTAGTTTTTTAAGGAGTAGTGGTTACAGATGGACAGAGAGATAAACAGACAAAAAGTACAGTTTTCTGACACTAAGACAATGATCATGGGAGCCATAAATGTTGACCATCTTAAAGCTGAGTTAAATTTTATACATAATATTGCTCCTCAGTAATGAATGTGATTCCATGATTATACCTGCTTTATAAAAGGGAACAACTTGTATTGAGGCACCCTACAGTGAGGTAATACTTTATCACAATATCCTAAACTAAAGCATGGGGGGAAAATACTGATGTTTTTACATTATAACTTTTTACATTGATATTAACTGCAAAAGGCTAGCGTAGTAAAGGGAGTCAGTATTTTAGTTGTTCAGACATATTCACATGTTTCATAGATTTTCTTTTTTCTTCTGCAGGAAGAAGAAAGACTGACTTTCCATATGGCAATGCAGCGCAGACATCGACCCTCCTGTGTAGCTCATGAGAAAGATCTCCGCAAACTCGTGAATGCAAAGATGAACGATTCTGTGTTGGGAAAGGTACCTATTAATCTTGCCTGGCTATAAGGTCAAGTGAGCTTGTGTTATGGTCTTTCATCCACCTTCAGTTTTTTTCCAGAAACCACTTGTCAGATCTGCTGATAAGTACAGGAAGAATTCCAACATAAATGACAGAGTACCACAGCAGCCATCTTGAAAATCTTTTTATTATTATTCAGAATAGAAAGTCATATTGACATGAGATTTTCAAGAGCAGACTTCTTTTGATGTCTAGTTGGTTCTAAATGAAAATGGTGTCCATCTCATTATAGCTACTTCTCTTAAATGGATGGACATATCAAAATAGGATTTTTATAACATATCTTCAGATGATGTCTAGTTGGTCCAGAATGAAAATGGTGTTGCTCAAACCTCCATTATGGCTGCCACAGTGGCCATCTTGAAACCTTTTTTGTCATTACATCTGAATGAATAGCTGGCTGTATCAATATGGTGCTTTCACCAAAAGATTTTTTTTTATGATTTCTCATTGGTCTTTAGTGATGGTTTGTTGGTCCTGAATGAAAATGGTGACAGTCTGACATCCACAGCAGGTTTTTTGAAAAAAAAGTTTTATTTGCTGAAGAATATCAGAAAGGGTTTCAACTCTCAGCAGTTAAAAGGGAAAAATAGTCTTATCTTGAGTCCCTGGATATCCTTTTTGGCCAGTAGAGCATCCATCCCTTAGGGTGACTCTGGTCTTATATACTTTAATATATCATGCCATTTGTAGAAAAATATTTAAGACATATTAAGATGTTTATAAAAAAAAAATGTGTGAAATTTTTTGGCAAATTATAAAGATTCCTTTTTGTTTCATAGATATGCAATGAAAGTCAAAGGATGCTCAAAATGTTGTACTGCCTGCTGACGAATCGCCATTGTAAATATGCTAGTAATATTGCAGTAGGCCATGTATTAGTCCATGTCCCAAATGGGACATATATCTGCTGTTTGACTATATTGAATTGACTGCTCCAGTGGCCTAGTGGTTAGAGCGTCCGCCTCGGATGGAGGAGGTTGCGGGTTCAAACCCAGGCTGAGTCATACCAAAGACTTATGAAAATGGTACTAGCAGCTGCCTTGCTAGGCACTCAGCATTAAGAAATTAGTGTTAAGACTGGTTAGCCTGGTGTCAGGATAATGTGACTGGGTGGGACATGATGCTACATGTCTGCAGCATGATGCCTCAGCGCTAGACATCATTATCAACTGTCACCCTGCAGACATCGTAGCCATACTGAAAATTTTTTAAAGTTACATTAAAAATCCAAAACACACACACACTATTATATTGAATTGACAAGAAACTTTGCTCTCTATTGATCCCTTACTGTATCAAACCCCCAATATAACAAATTCTCACATAGGACATTGAACTTGCATTTGTTGTAAGGGACAATTTGTTTGGAACCCAGATTATTATCAAGAGTGAGTACAGCTTATTATGATAATTGCAGCTTTAAATTCTGTCATTCATTACAGATTCATCATGAGATGGCCAAGTACTATGAGATAGGGAGATTCTCAAAGAGGGAGGAAGACGACATAGACTGGGAGTCGGTATTGTACCATGAGGAACATGCAGCCGAGCTGGGTGAACTGGAGGCCATTCTGACACTAGCCAAATTATTCCTGGGACAGGAGAGAGCTGTTCTTGTTAACTGTACAGTCCAGGTGATAGCTGGTTTTTCATTGAGTAAACTGTATATTTATAGTAAATTGTATATTTGATATTACATTGTAACCTTATATAATGAACCTGCCAAGGAATGTTATAATTCTGTCATTTTGATGTAGCTTCTGAAGGGAGATAATATGTAGGAAAGTAAAAGATGGAAAAGCAGAAAACAGAATGGATATTAGAAGTTGTAGTTAAGCAGATGTTTATAAGAGGTTGTACAGTACTTTTGTATAACTCTGCCTCTGGTATATATGAATTGTTCTGTCCATCCATTCCTTCATCTGTTCATCTATCACACTATCTCAAGATAGCATCTAATCCTGATGTTCTTAGCTGTACTGATCATAGTCTTCTAACGTATAATTGGTCCTAAGCAAATATGGTATTGCTCAGATATCCAATATAGCTGTCACAGCAGCCATCTTAAAAATCTTGTTATCACTGCTCCTTCAGAATGGATGGGTCATTATCAGTAAGGGGTTTTCACTGAAAGACTTTATCATGTCTAGTTGGGCCTCAATGAAAATCTTGTTGCTACTTCTTTTGAACGGAAAGTCATATTGCCATGTTGTTTTCACCAGAAGACTTCTTGTGATGTCTTATTGGTCATAAATGAAAGGGAGCTGCTTGCTGTTTCAATATGGCCATCTCAGATATCAACTTGAAAACCTTGCTATTGCTACTCCTCAGTGGAGTTTTCTAAATTACATCTTATAATATGTGCTTGGTCCTAAATGAAAATGGTACTGCTCAGACATCCAGTATGGCCACCATAGTGAACATGTTGAAAATCTTCTTGTTACTACTCTTGAATCAACTGTCATATCAGCATGGGTTTTTCACTTGAAAACTTCTTATGATGTCTAGTTGAGTATATTAAAATGGTGCCAATCTGACGTTCAGTAATACCATCTCAATGGAAAGCTTGAAAAAAATGGCACAATTCTGTTGTCCAGTATGGCTACCATGGCAACCATCTTCATTTTCTTTTTATTGTCACTTCTCCAAATTATTAAATCCTTTCAGCATGGAGTTTCCACCAGAAGATGTTTTATGATGTCTTTTTGGTCCTAAATGATATCAAGTTGGTCATAAATGAAGACGGTGCCATTCTGACATTCATAACATATAATTTGAAAATCTTGATGCTGAAGATCAAAAATGGTTTCATCACTCAGCAGTGAAATGTGAAAAATAGTCTTGAATTCATGGAAATTCTTCTTGGCCAATAGAGTACCAGTCCTGTGCAAAACTGGAATCATAGTACCGCCATTCTCATCCCATTAAACTTTAGTTTCTGCTCTATAACTCTAAACCATTTTAGAATTAAAAGGGACTGTTGTTGGTATGGATTTGATGCCATTTTCAGCTGAACATGGCAGCCAGTATATTTGGTGGAGGAAGAACCCATAAGAAACCCCGAAGAACCCCAATCCATAATAAACCACTAGCAAGCTTTCTCACATACCCACATTGAATGAGCCTGACACTCAAATGCATGCAGACAGAGGTGAGATGTTATTGATTTGTAAAGGCGAGCACTTTAGACCATTCGGCCACATGGGCCCTGAATTGAAAGGGATAAAACTTAATATAATACTGCATCAGCATTTGTACAGTATGCCATGTACCACACCAGGCATACTTTATTTACTGCTCAGTATTTTAAATTTACTATAACACATTTTTCTTACTGATGTCAAGAGCAATTGCATTAATTATGTTCTCTTATGCAGTTTAGGTAACTACATGTAAATTTAGCTAAATATGATAGTTCATTCTGAATAATCTGTCAGACCACAAAAATACATATTTTTATATACCCCTCAAACATATGGTTCCAACCATACACTTTTCAGAAGCATGTCACAGTCAAATGGCATGAAACATACAGAAGTTATGCTAGGAAATTTTCATATAGGCAGTCAGAATAAATGAGTACAGTAATGTTAACCTCACTCTTCATCACAGCACTTGAGAACATAAACACATTAGTGACTTGCTCATTTGGTGGTGCACTTCATGTAGTACATGTACAACTCAGAAAATAAGTGTTGGACAAAAATATACCAAAGTTCAGTTTTCAATATTTCTGCACGTATCTAGTTCCTCACCTAAAATAGTCCATTTGTTATTAAAAAAAAGTTGAAGCAATTAATTAATGGTAAAAACCAGAAAAATGAGTGAGAGCACATGCCACCGAAGACTTGCTGATCATGTCATCATACTGGAATATCAATATTTATGGCAGTAGAATCAAAATTAAACAGTTAAAATGTTTTATGCAGCTTGATGTATTGTGACGGAGAATAATTTTACTCTCATACCATAACAAAATGTTCTAAATTTGTTGAGATAGGGGTTGCAGTGATGCATTTAAGCATCTAAGACAATCATGCTGGTTATAAAATCACAAATATCCATTTGCTGAATGGAGATAGTAAAGTCACCATCAGAAACCTTCATTCCTTAAAATAAAGCCTTTTATCTCCCACCATTTCATCCCTCAAGTTTCAAGCTTTGTGGTAACAGTAGGATTGATTTGGTGGGGGGGGGCGGGCAGTAGAAGCAAGCAATTCTGGTAAACATAACTGTGTTCCCCTTGCAGAAATGTGAGGATAACATAGACAGGGGATTGGATTACATGGTACAGGCTGCAGAGGCTGGAGACAGAGGAGCCATGCTCTATGTGGCCAAGGCCTTTGAAACTGGCCAGGGGCTGGGTACTAAGAGGTACGAAGGACCAAAGTACTTGAAGGAAATGTGCACAGTTATTTGAGAGAGTGCTTCAGGGCATGTTATATAAATAACTGACAATTACCAAATATAATCACACATCAGATCCAAAATGCAAACTGCATAGATCCAGAATTATTGCATAATGTGCCAGCATATCTGGGTCTATGCAGTTTGTTAGAATTAATACATAGAACAAACATCATTGACCCTGATCTGCCAGCATATTATGCGATGTCAAATCAGGGTATATGTTGTTTCCCATTTGACTTGTATGTAAGTATATAAAGTAAATCCAGATGTGGGAGCTCTGTAGCACCTTTTTCTGTTGACTCTACGTAGTTTTTGTAACCAACATAGCTCAGCAGTTCTTGTCCATCTGTCAGTCTATACTCAGTTCTTGTAACCAGCATAGCCCAGTATTTCTTGTCCATCAGTCAGTCTGTACACAGTTCTTGTAACCAGCATAGTTCAGCAGTTCTTGTCCATCAGTCAGTCTGTACATAGTTCTTGTAACCAGCATAACCCAGTAGTTCTTGTCCACCAGTATGTACATAGTTCTTGTAACTAGCATAGCCCTTTAGTTCTTGTAACCAGCATTGCCCAGAAATTCTTTTCCATAAGTCAGTCTGTACTCAGTTCTTGTAGCCCAGTAGTTCGTGTTCATAATTCGGTCTGTACACGGTTTTTGTAACAGCATAGTCCAGTAGTTCTTGTAACCAGCATTGTCCAGTAGGTCTTGTCCATCAGTTAGTTTGTACAGTTCTTGTAACCAGCATAACTAAGCAGCTCTTGTCTATCAGTCAGTCTGTACACAGTTCTTGTAACAGCATAGTGCAATAGTTCTTGTAATCAGCCTAGTCCAGTACTTCTTGTCCATTAGTCAGCATGTACACAATTCTTGTAACCGGCATAGCACAGTAGTTCTTGTAACCAGTGTTGTCCATTAGTTCTTGTCCATCAGTTAGTCTGCACACATTTCTTGTGTTTAGTATAGCTCAGTAGTTCTTGTAACCAGCATAGCTAAGAAGTTCTTGTGTATCAGTCAGTCTGTACACAGTTCTTGTAACCAGCATAGCCAAGTATTTCTTGTAACCAGTATAGCCCAGTAGTTCTTGTCCATCAGTCAGTCTGTACACAGTTCTTGTAACCAGCTTTTCCCAGTAGTTCTTGTCCATCAGTCAGTCTGTACACAGTTCTTGTAACCAGCATAGCTCAGCAGTTCTTATAACTAGCCTAGCTCAGCAACCTTCTTACATAATTCATTGCCATTTTGAGCAAACTACTTTATATATCACTGTGTGCCTTTTAATAGTAGCATCTGTAAAGCTCATTTTCTGATTCAGATTTATGCAGTCTACATAGCTCGGGAACTAATCATCCTTTTCCAATGCAGTCTGATGTGAACATGTTATAAATGATGCGCCTTATAAAGGTTTGGTCTTATCTCTTTGAAATTTTTTACAGGGGTATGGGCCTTGTTGATGAATTTCCCATCATTACTGATGGAACTTGCTTGTAACAGGCAAAGCTCAGAAAATGTTCAACATATCCTAATGTGATTGGGTGGGAATGCTACAGATATTACTGTGGCTTTAAGAGGATTCATCCCTTCTCCATTTTTGATAAGCTATATTCCTATTCTGTCGATTTTAGATAACATTGGCTGTTACCTTAAAACCCTATCATAGCTATGGAATGCTCCAATGTATTCTGATGCCATTTTGATAAGCTAATTAGAAATACAAAAAGAATTTGTCTTTTCTGCTTCATTTTGGACAGAGTTATGTCTCTTTATATACTTCTAAACATATACCCATATTTCTGGATAATTCAGACATTGCAATCATAGCATAATAATAGGAACATTTTATTGATCTTGCATATATAAACCAAATTTCATTTGTCAAATGCTGACATTTTCCAGTGTGGAAATGGTAGTCTTGGTAAATTTTTCAAATTTGTGTGAGAAAACTGCGTTAGCCATGTAATTTAGCATGCAACTCCAATGTCAATGCATTAGCTATTTTCCCTGGTCAGTCATAATCAGTAGGATTATTTTCTGCATTTTCCATTGCATTCTAGAAAGAAAAAAATGGACATTTAAATAATGGCCATTTTTAGCTACTCTTGAGCCCTATACTGTTATTACATCATAATTTCATAATGTCACAATGAATGGATGACGTGTCGTCACTAACAACCATGCAAGCAGTAGCTCAGACCATTGAAACCAAATGATTTCTTCAATTTCTTTCATTACATCACTGCAGGAATAAAATCAAAAAATCAAATATGCAGGTTTTTCATTGATTCTTGATATATTGTAGAGTGTTAATTTCAAGATCTAGCATGTTATGTTCTTCACAAATCTAGCCATATGTCCATTTTCCAAATTCCCCAAGTCTCTTTCAGATAAACAAATTTATTTGACTCTCACCAGAAGAAGATGAGTATGTTCCGAATTTCTTCATAATGTGTCAAAATAAATGGTCTTAAATTTAGTACACATAAAGCTGTCAGTATTCAAATACAAAGTTTACTTGATACACTGCTGTCTCATTTATGCTGAGTATGCAAGTTGAAGTTTCATGCATAGTGACTAGATCCAACGAAGTTTTAATGTGATGAAGTGTCCATTCAAAGCAGCATTTATGAAATGCTTATCACATATTTTCATGAGAATATTTTTTTAAAAAATTGAGACCAAAAACTGATTTGTCCTTCATTCCTGAAGGTCCGTTTCCTGGGAGGACAGTGTGTATTGGTACAATCAGGCAGTGAACACTAACGAAAACGATGAAGGTGGTGAGTTTGACTCTACAATGAATGACCCTGTCTACCAGTTGATGGCCAAACAGGCGGAGATGTACAGACAAGGTGGAAATGGGCTGGACAAGGACCCACAGAAAGCAGGTCAGTACAAAAAATGAGTGGAAAAAAAAGAGAAATGTACAGGTTATGTTAGTTATGGGGAACCAGCTAGAAACATCAGTTCTGATGGCTCAATTGGTAGAGCATCTGGCTGCTATTAGTTGGGTCCTACATCTCAGAGATACTGCCAGGTCTTGGTATCACAGGTTTCTTGCAGCAATGATTGCTAGTCGGACAACTTATAAAAACCATTGGAGGAAAGGTCACTCAAATTAACTTCGGTTCCTGCAATTTATTGGGTTTTTGTTAAACACAGAAATTTAGAAATATAGCTTATCACAGAAAATTAAAATAAAGGCTTGTCAAGTTAAGTCTTGGTCACCATTTTGCCAGTGTTCTCAATCAAGCTATACCTTTTGTCAATTTAGTGTTTGAATACAAGCATCTGTATACTTAAGATCTGCTGCTGTTTTTGGCGAAAACTATACAGGCATTCCGATTTAGTGGTATCCTAGAGGGGTATAACAAACTAAATCCATTGATCAAGCATAACAGAAATTTATAGAGCATAAGAAGCAGTGAGTTAAATGAATGTCAATACTGTAGAGCAAGAGGAAAGCTGTCATGTTCTGAGGTGAACTGAAGATGTTGCACAAACTGATGGCTCAGAAATATCCGGCACAGGCATGTGGAAGTATATCTGAAGGCAGAGAAAAAGAGTAAATAAGGTACAAAACTTTACTACTGTTTACTGTGTGCATCAGAAAAACAGGTTCCTAATGAACCTGGAGAGGAAGGAAGCAGTTTTCACCCCTCCTTCTTTTCACAATGGAGGAGGTGGGGAACAGTCCTAGGGACTTGAGCCCTCTCTGGCCACACATTCCTCTTCCAAATGTTCCCGTCAGTGCTTGCCTAGGCCTCTTTTTTGAGGCTTGGTCAAGCATCACAGATGCTGGTTGGATCTGTGAGGGGCATTGACTCCACTTTTGGTAAAATTACCTCTATCCAGAACCCCCATCTTTCTTCACTAATCCAATCGGGTGAAACTGAGGAATGAAGTGCACACCCTTTTACAATAAGTGGCAGTCAAAAGGGTTCTGAATGATTAGTCACCCGCTTTCTATTCCCATATCTTCCTGGTTAACGAAAAAAGTGGAAAGTTTGACATTATAATCGACCTCTCCCCTTTAAACCATTTTCTTCTGGAAGAACCTTTAAAGATGGAGACCTCCTCAATCTGGAATTCACTTCGCCTGTCCGATTGGGCAGTTTCTATCGAACTTCAGGATGCCTACCTACATATCCCTATATTTCCTCAATGAAAATATCTATGGTTTTGCTTAGACCTGGAAGTTTTTTTATTCCAGGTCCAATAGAGTTTTCACCCGAGTTATGGAAATAGCAGCTTACCTCCGATTACTGGGAACAGTATTTTGATGATTGGCTGATCCACATTGGTCAAGTAGAGTCCCTTCAGCAAGATTTGATCCACTGTTGGTCATAGTTAACTCATTTGGGCTGATGTGTCAGATTCAGGTTAGGGCACTCATTTAGAACTGGAGGGCATAAATCTACAGGGTCTTTGGACACTATCTGAATCATCCTTCCACATAAACAACCTAGAAATGAGAGCGTTATACCTAACATTGAGAATAAGTGGTCAATGTGTCATGGTCTTCACGACAACATGTCATCGTAGCTGATCTCCGATGTCAAGGAGGCACACATGCTCCTTCTCTTTTTGTGGAAGTCTGGAACTTTCTCTGATGGGAGACTTTGGAGAACATAACACTCAGAGTTCACCACATTCTGGGCAAGAAGAACATTTTGGCAGACAGTCTGTCCAAAACTAGCAGAGCCATTCTCACAGGATGGACTTAACAAGCTCTGTTACGGAGTCCTTTTCACCCAGTGGGGATGACCCTTTGCAACCAGGCTAAACAATAGACTTCCATTTTATGTTTCCTCTGCCCCAGATCAAGGAGTCTGGCATTGGATGCCTTCAGTCTACAGTGGGACCAGCTGTTCGCTTATGCCTTCCCACCCTTTGGGCTGATACATCATCATCATCATCATCATCATCATCAATTCCTTAACCCAAGAGGTCATTGGGGCACCACAGTTGACTTTACAACCAATTCTCTCCATCTTTCCCTGTTCTCTACTGCCCTTTGGGAATCCCAAATCCCATGCCTGTCCACTCTTTAATGTTCTCTTCCCATCTCTTTTTCTGTTTGCCTCTTCTTCTGCACCCTCGCACTGTGCCTAGCAAGATTTTTTTGCCAGTCCAAATGATCTTGAGACATGACCATACCACTTCAGTTTGCGCTTTTTTACAGTGGTCAAGAAGTCTTCATAGGATCTGATGGCTCATTGGATCCTGTTGTGGACTTCTTCGTTAGTTACATGGTCAATGTACGAGATGCCCAAGATCTTGCAGTAGCATCTCATTTCGAAGGTTGGAATCCTTCTTTGTAGATCTGATGTGAGCATCCATGTTCACAAGCATACAGAAAGATGGATATGACAATCGAGTGCATCAGCCTTATTCTGGAGCCAAAAGCAGTGTTGATATCTTTCCATATTGGACTCGGCCTTGTTATTGCTGCTGTTGTCTGAGCAATCCTGCTAAGTAGTTCTGGTTTGGAGCCCTCATCTGTGATAATTGATCCCAAGTACTTGAAGCTTGTGACTCTTTCCAGCTTCTGTCCACTGACATTTATTTTTGCACTAATGATATTGGTGTTGTTTGTCATCAGTTTGTTTTTTTCGGCACTAATCTTCATACTGTATGCTGTGGAGGTTGTGTCGAGGCGCTCAACCAAGTCAGCCAGTTCTTTTTCATCTCCTGCCAAACCATCAATATCATCTGCGAAGCAAAGGTTGGTAATTGTTCATCCTCTGATGCTGACAGTGCCCTTGTGGTCATGCAAGGCATCCTCCATGATCCTTGCCAGGAAAATGTTGAAGAGTGTAGGTGACAGTTTACATCCCTGTCTGACTCCAACTGTTGTTCGAAACCAATCAGCCTCTGCTGCCATTGATGAAGACAGCACTGATGGCTTTGTCATAGAGGTGCTCAACAACCTGCACCAGGTTTGAGCTGATGTTGTACTTCCTCATAGTTGCCCATAAGGCTGCATGCCATACCCTATCAAAGGCCTTTTTGAAATCCTTAAAGACGTGGTATAGATTCTGCTGATGCTGAAGGTATTTCTCGCAAAGGAGTCTGAGATTGAAGATTTGTTCTGTGGTGCTCTTTCCTGCTCTGAAGCCTGCCTGCTCTTCAGCAATAATTTTCTCTGCTTGAGGCTTTAGTCTGTTGAGAATATTCTTCAGCATGACTTTGCTCGGGAGACTGATCAAACTGATGGTTCTGTAGTTTTGGCATAGCTGTAGGTTTCTTTTCTTGGGGAGCACGATGACCAAGGATTGAGTCCATGTGGTGGGCCATTCTCGTGTCTGCCATATCTTGTTGCAGATTGTTGTTAGGACTGGGACTATCTCTTCTCCTCCTGCTTGAATGAGCTCTGCTGGTATGTTGTCAATGCCGGCTGACTTTCCTTTCTTTAGTGACCTAACTGCAATTTCTACTTCTTCACGAAGAATGAGGTTGTCATCAATTTCTTCTGCCTGAGGACAGTTTAGTACTGCTAGATCTCCTTGGGTCTTATGATTGTACAATTCTGAACAGTATTCTGTCCATCGCTTGAAGATCTCTTGATCTTCTGTGAGGCATTTTCCTGATTTGTGGTGGTAGTTTTCCCTTGTTTATGGGTTGTGAGATCTTTCACCAGTTGATAATGCCATTTTGCTGTCATTTCTACTCAGACTGTCTTCGATTTCGTAGCATTGTCTTTCTATCCAGGATTCCTTTGCCTTTTTCATGATTTTTGTGATCATGTTGTTTATTTCTCTCTATTTTCTAGCTCCTTCATGATCTCTTTTTCCCTTTTTCAGTTCTCTTCTTTTGCTGCATGGTTCAAGGACATCGGTTGTGACCCAAGGTTTCTTTGTTCGACGATATTTGCCAGTGATCTCGCTAGCTGTGCTGGTCACAGCTGTGTTGAATGTGGTTCAGGACTCTTTGCAAATTTGCCACCTATCATTGCTTGGAAGGCTTCTGCGACTTTTGGATCTTTCAATTTTTCAAGATCAAAACTGATTCTTGGTTGGTTAGGCTTTATGACCATTTTCAGGTGGAGGCAAAACGTTGTCATTAATAAGTCATGGTCACTGCCAATATTTGCTCCTGGAAAACTTCGTGTTCGGGCGATATTCAGTCCTGTGCAGAATCATTTTTTCACCAAGATGTAGTCAATCTGGTTGTGATGTTGTCCATCTGGACTGTGCCAGGTCCATCTTCTAGATGCTTTGTGAGGTTCGAATGTGTTGGCTAGCACAAGATTGTTGTAGGCATCAAACTCCAAAAGCCTGAGTCCTCTTTCATTTGTTTCTGCATTGCAGAAGGATCCACAGGTGCTTTGCCAATTTGTCTGTGAATCAAATCCCACCTTTGCATTCCAGTCTCCTTGTACAAACAGAATGTCCTTCTTGGGTGAGTTGTCAATGACATCTTGCATTTGGTTATAAAAATTCTCCGGTTCATTGTCATCATAGTTAGATGTGGGTGCATAGGCCTGTATGATTGTGATGTTGAAGTGAGTCTCCCTCAGGCAGATGGTAATGAGCCTGCTTGAGACTGGGCAGCAACCCATAATGCTGTTCACAATGCCTTTGTGGACAAAAAATCCAATGCCATGATTGTGTTTGTTCCCTCTTCTGCTGAATTAGAGCTTATGCCCTTCATCTGTTGTTATTTTGCCAAAGTTTTTCCAGCACACTTCACAGAGACCAATAATGTTCCAGTTGTACCTCTCCAACTCATGTTTAACTTCTGTCAACTTTCCCACAACCCTCAGTGTTCTAACATTCCATGTACCGATGATGATGCTGTCTCTCCCACGGATCTTGGTTGTGGGGGCACCAATAGCATACTTGTCACCTCCATCCTGGTGTGCAGCGGAAGGTGTGGTTATTGTTGACCTGGGATGCGACTGATCTGGTATGGAAGAATTGTTAGTTGTCTTCATGTGGTGTGTCAAGGGCAAGATACAGCCTGGCGGAGCCCATCCCTCTCCAGATTGGATGACCACAGCTGAAATCCACTGATATAATGTGCACGCCATGGCCCAGAGCACATGATCATTTAGCTCATCTTGGAGCCATTCCACCCTGGCCATTGACTTCATCGAGGAAGACTTCCACCCAGTGATGCTGTGCTATCACCCCACCATTTTACCCATGCTACATCGAGTTCTGCAAAAAGTCAGAACTTTCATTGCTCAGATCATTCTCATAGCCCCTCTGTGGCCTCAGCACTCATGGTACAGTGATCTTCTAGACCTGTTCATTGTTTAACCCAGGTCTCTTCATCTCAGGAGGGATCTTCTGTGGCAACACTGGGGACCCCTCCAAACACAACAGCCCTAAAATTCTCCACCTTAATGCATGGCTCATCTCGAGCGACCTCTCTGCTAGAATACATATTTGGGCTGAGTTGCCAGTTGCATCATTCAAGCCAGGAGAGCTTCGACATCCAAGGTCTGGGATGCCAAAGGGAGAAACTTCTGTGATTAGTGCATTAAGAAACACGTTGATCCAGCTATCCCTCAATAACTTCTACAGTTGCTGAATTCCTTTTGATTCTGTTTGAGAACAAAAGATACTCAATATCCACTATCAAGGGCTATAAGGCTGCCATTTCAAACACCCTTAAATTCTCTCAAGGGATGGCAGTTGGTGCAAATTCACACCTTGGTGATCTTATTATTTTGAGTTGCTGAGACCTATCTCATTCTCTCTTACTCCTAGACTGAATCTTTTTTGTGTTTTATGGTCATTAACCCAAACCCCCTATGAACCACTGAGTGAGGCTTCCTTTCAGGACCTCATTTTCAAGACTGTGTTTTCTACTACCCTCGCCTTCTCAGGAAGACAGAGTGAGATTCATGCGTTACCTATTGACACCGGTGTCTCCAATTTAATGGGAATTGTTTCGGTTTCCCTCATTTGTCAACCAGGATTTTTAGCCAAAAATCAATTACCTTCCATAGTTCACTACCAGTAGAAATCTCCAGTCAGGTGAATCTATGCTGTGGATGATACAGATAGAAGGAAAGGTTGGAAGTGTCTTTTCCTCCCTCTCAGGGGCTCCGTAAACATTTAAGCAGTCATTATTTGGTGATGGATGGTCACCACAATTAAAAGAGTGTACCAGTCCCTTACTGATCGAGTCCTTTCCTTTATGAAACTTAAAACCTCTTGGGCCTGTCTTAGTCACTCATCCATGGAGGACATCATGAAGGCAGCATTTTGGTGTTCCCATGCTACATTTTCCTCCTTTTACCTCCACTTATTAACACAGTAAAGCACAGGCATTTTTTCTCTGGGTCCTATCGTTGCGGCACAAAATGTGGCCCTGAGAAGTATCAACATGACATGGACCTCTCCATCAATGGTGAGCACATTCCATTTTCTTTTATTTGATCAGTTTAATGGAGCATCAACAAACCCTCCTTACTGACAGATTCGGCTAAACAATAGCTATGGGTAAGCTATTGCTGCTATTTCAGTGCAGTTTTTGCAGGGGGTAAAACTAATGTCAGTTCTGCAGTACTTACCCATAACGGGGCCCCGAGTGGCCAAGTGGTCTAAAGCGCTCTCCATTACAGATCACTGCCATCTCACCTCTGTCTGCGTGGGTTCAAGTCTCGGATTCAGCGAATGTGGATATGTAAGAAAGCTTGCCAGTAGCTTCTCGTGGGTAGGTGGTTCTTTCCGGATATTTCCCGGTTTCTTCCTCAACTATTAATACTGGCCGCCATGTATAGCCTATCGTGTGCTGAAAAATGGCATTAAGCCCTACAACAGCAACAGCTTACCCATAACTATTGTCGAATGCCTTCCTCTCGCTCCACTCTGATGTCCTGATTTAATAGTCATCTATGAAAGATTAACTATCTGCACTGTGCATGGCATACCAAGGACAAGGCGAGTTGCATGAGTGGATTGCATCATACTGACAATTCTTCACTGTAGAGAATTATGTATTCACATCAAACGAACAGTGGATTTTTCGGCATCATTAAAATTAGTTTACCCCTGCCCAGAAAACTTAATTTCTGTAAAGGGTGTTAAGCTTGGAACAAAAGAAGGAAAAACAGAATAGGACCAGAAGGAAGTAAGCAAAGGAATGTATCAGGCCAAGAAATATTTTTGTGATAAGCTTGTTGACGAAAAGATTTCAAGCAGAAGATACAACAGCTTTGGGACTGAAAAATAGGTCCTTTCTTTGTAAAAAAAAAAAAAAAGTTGCTTATTGTGGCCTAACTGAAATAGAAACTCTCGTACAACATTTTGGACAGGACAAGGAAATTGGTAATGTAAGCAGTAAAACTCTTGACTGATGCTGCTGAATGCAGCCTTGCAAAAAATGCGATCCCACAACAAAAATATCCTAGGGACAATCTGATAAGACTTTTGGAAAATTTTGTTTGAATACCAAGAAGACCACTTCCTTCATTTGTTTTAATTAACTAAAATTGCAGTGGTCTCCCATTTTGAACAGCCGACTGTGAGAGAGCATTTAGTTCACAAAACAGAATTTACACTGCTCTTACAAACAGATTAACATAACTGATGACTATTCCGATACAAGGGGGTCATCTAAACAATTTTCAGTTTTGAGAGGTTTTGAAGAAGAGGAGTGATAAGAAGCAGAGAAGAATATTGACCATATGAAAGAAGTGAAGTAAAAAAAATCATTAAATGCTTGTCTTACTAATGTAACCCATCAGCTATCATTTGCCATTGCCCCCCCCCCCCCAACCGCAAGGTAGGTGTGGGGAGCTCTGTCTCTAAAGAAAATTCCTGGCAGCATCAGGGCATTAGAGTCTTGGTCTTTTCATCGATATTTCACCCCTTTTTACATTTTTGCTAGCCAAGGTTCTGATGTGTTACAAAATATCTACACCCTGGTGGATCGTACAGATATTTCAGAGCTTGTCCTAGTGACATCTCTTGGATTTCATGTTTTGTCTCCTTTAATGCCAACTAACCAATAGCATCTAACAGCAATACATTATACATTGGCTGAAAATGGTGGAGGCAATTGACTTCAAACAGATAGTTTGTAAGTTTAACATCAAAAGTATGACTACCGGTATGTACCAGAGAGAAGCCATTACATGTGCATTTGAGGGAAAGGATGTATTTGTACAAACATGGACTGGCAGTGGAAAATTGTTTATTTATAAGTCCATTCCAGTTGTGTGCTTCACTTGTCTCGATCTTGTAGGAACAGTGTCCAACTTTGAACAACTTGATTTTGATTGGATGCAGCAGCTGCATCGGATAAAATTCACAGACCCAAAGCACCAAATTATATGAACGATCTGCCGAGGTGTATCACATCAGAACCTTGGCTAGCGAAGATGCCCTTTTTACTATTTTTGGCAGTGGCATTATGATTGACTAATTAGAAGCTTTGCAGTGTGACAGGTTTTCTTTCTTAAAGGTACTCAACATTTCGAATGATGAAAGTGTAAATCACTGAATGCACAAAGATGTTCATTTATGATCACCTTTGTAAAATTTATTCTGTTCAGTAGTTGGTTGTCTTCTGCAATTTGGAATTAAGGGAAATTTTAATACCTAAACTTGAATATAATGATTCATGTACTTTTCACAGCTTTTCAAAATGTTGCACTGAATGTTCAAGTAAAGGGGATTATTGTTGAGGTATCTAGGATGTCTCAGATATTGTATCATCAGATTCAGTCATTTGGCTGTCTCATATATTGTATCATCAGATTCAGTCATTTGGCTGTCTCAGATCTGATAGACAGCATTATTACGGTGTTGGCTGTAGGCCTAATAATTCAGCTTTAGATGTACCTAATAATTCAACTGAGGATGTACCTGATTAACTTTAGATGTACCTAATAATTCAACTAAAGATGTACCTAATAATTCAGCTATAGATGTACCTAATAATTCAACTGAAGATGTACCTAATTAACTTTAGATGTACCTAATAATTCAACTAAAGATGTACCTAATAATTCAGCTATAGATGTACCTAATAATTCAACTGAAGATGTACCTTATTAACTTTAGATGTACCTAATAATTCAACTAAAGATGTACCTAATAATTCAGCTATAGATGTACCTAATAATTCAACTGAAGATGTACCTAATAATTTAACTTCAGATGTACCTAATAATTCAACTACAGATGGACCAAATAATTAAGCTGCAGATGTACCTAAAACAACTGAAGATGTACCTAATAATTAAACTTCAGATGGACATAATTGAGCTGTAGATGGACCAAATAATTCAACTACAGATGTACCTAATAGTTAAGCTGTAGGTGGACCTAATAATTCAACTGTAGATGTACCTAATAATTCAACTGAAGATGAACCTAATAATTCAACTCCTGGTTTAAAATTCCTGACCTCTGCATAATATTCCCACGAGTGTAAATGTGACTCGAGAAAGTAAAGCTTTTTGGGTGAAAAATGATCAATATGCCAAGAATAAATGTCATGTAGTGCCAATGCAAACAGATTAAAAAGATTACTGCTTTGTGAAATTTATTGACTGTATATCTATATGCAAACATCCGTTACTTAAAAGTAGTGCTGAATATACAAAATAGTAACAGCTGTTGTATCATATACAGATACCTAGGATTTTGCCCACAGCGATAAATTTAGATTGGTTCAAAGTTCAGAATGATTGATATTCATTAAAGTTGTAACTATGTATAAATTATGCATGTGAGCCAAAACTGAGTTGTTTGAATGAAACATCTTGCTGTCATTCAGAGGTCACTTGAGGATGGGGTCATGTGTTTGAGAGCTTTCCTTATGAGCAAGTTAATCTACTACTATGTATTGTCATTTCTGTCAGGGGAAGCAAGACATCAGTCACATCAGGGGGTGGTTGCAGCAACAGTTTGTTAAGGCATTCTTATTCTGAACCGTTTCACTTGAATCATTACAAAGCTTAGAGAATTCATTAAAAAGCATGTTGGCTCACCTCTTTTACCCTGAAGTCAAAGTTACAGTCAAAAAAGATTTGTGTTGAGCTTTCATTGGTTAAAGTGTTTATACCCCTGCCTCTAGTAACCCTCATATCCATCCAGCACTCATTATCACAACTGGTCCAGACCTGCTGTTTTTTATGGGATGGCAAGAAATGTGGTAAATGTTTGTCATCATCTGAAGCAGCACATATTGACCAATCACTTTGCCCTTGGCCTTTTTGTTTTGTTACATTTTATGACAATCTTGTTAATGCAGCTAGTCCCATAGTCGTTGATGAATTGCCATGAAACTTGGAAAGCATTATGTTCATAGCCTGAAAATGTGCATATCAACCAGTTACTTTGTTCGACCTGTAATTTTTGTTTGAGTCCTATTTGTCTTGTAATAGTGTGTTATAACAATCATGTTAGTACAACTATTCCTGCATGTTTTTTATGGATTGCCATCGAACTTGGTAAATATTATGAACATCACTTAATGATTATCTGATGATTGGCATGTCATCCAGTCACTGTGCCCTTGCAGTTTTTAGCTGAATTAGTCCTGGACCAGAAGAGCTTAAGGTATGGTTTGTTGTCTTTTGCCCTATGTCCATCTGTCCATTAGCACAACTTTATTATTGCTACTTCTCCTAAACTACTTGGAAGATTACCATGAAACTTCATACACATTTATCCCAAGGTCTAGTTGGCCCTCAATTTCAAGAAAATTTTCTATGCAGCTCCGTATTTACATAAATTAGCAGATTAAGTTTATTGCCAGCTTCCTATATAATTGTTTAGTGGTGTTAATTGCCACTGAATGTTGGAACAACATTTTGCAACTTTATATTGTTGAGATCTCAAATGTGTACCACTGTCAATATTATAAATCATCGTTAGTGTTTTTCTTTACAAGTCACTGTCACCAAGTCATATCCACATAAAACTTCTCTCCCCTATTTTGAAGGAAAAGTGGTGGACATGAATTCCTGGAATTTGCTTCTTGTCAGTTAGGACTATTTAAGACACTTTTCCATTATAGGGATATGGGTGAATTGCAGGAGAAGTGTGGCTTTATTTACATGATCAGAGTGCTCACCATTCATTTAGCTGGAAGTGGAAAGTCAATTCTGACTTTGTACTAGTATATGGTCACTAAAAGAGACAAATTGCAGTGAATTAGTTTTATATTTTGTTTGTTGAAGTACTTTAACAGTTTGTTCTGTGCTTATTTTTTAGGAGACTTGTACAACCAGGCTGCGCAAGCAGCTATAGAGGCGATGAAGGGACGGCTTGCCAACAAGTACTTTGCTCTGGCGGAGGAGGCATGGGCAGAAGTAGAGGAGTAGGGAGAAGATAAAGGATAAATGGAGGTGTAATTGGAGTTTAAAAGTGGCAAGAATTGATATCACTGAGGGATGTTTTACTTCATTAATTCATAGGATACATGTCTTCCTTGTTGGTAATAACAGTGTACTTTTTACTAATGTTATTGATGAAGGCAGTTTGCTTTTTCTTGGGGTGATTTTGTAACCTTTTTCATGCTGCAGACAGTTACCCATTTGATTTCCACAATGATGTACAAGAGATTTTTGTAAATTTTTATGCATAATTGGTCTGATGGGGTGTGATGACAAGATTAGCATCATGGCAAGAGTAAACAGTTAACCACAGATGATAATAAGTGCTTCATTTGATGAATGCAAGAAGAAAATACTCCTTCCATTTTATTCTCATTATTTTTGACTATCTCATGATATAACCACTGACTCAGCAAATCAGCTGTCTTAGATGTTATAACCTGAGAATTGGCCAGTTGTCTCAGTTGCTATAACCTCAGACTTGGCCAACTGACTGTCTCAGCTGTTACCTCAGACTCAACCAGTCAACTGTCTCAGATGCTATAACCTAAAACTGACCGATTGCCAGATGTTATAACCTCTGACTTGGCCAATTGGCTGTCTCAGATGTTACTGTAGACTCAGCCAATGAACTGTCTCAGATGTTACAACCTCATACCTGGCTAATTGGCCGACAGATGTTACTGCAGACTCAGCCACTGAACTGTCTCAGATGTTACAACCTCAGACTTGGCCAATTGGCTGCCTCAGATGTTACTGCAGACTCATCCAATGAACTGTCTCAGATGTTACAACCTCAGACTTGGCTAATTGGCTGTCTCAGATGTTACTGCAGACTCAGCCAATGAACTGGCTCAGATGTTATAACCTCTGTATTGGCCAACTGATCATCTTGGTGTAACCACAGGCTTGGGAAATTGGCTGTCTCAGATGTTACTGCAGACTCAGCCAATTGACTAAGATATTGTATCATCAGATTCAGTCATTTGGCTGTCTCAGATATTGCATCATCAGATTCAGTCATTTGGCTGTCTCAGATATGGTATCATCAGATTCAGTCATTTGGCTGTCTCAGATCTTAATACCTCAGACTGCCAGTTGGCTGTTCCAGATTTTGTAACCAGATTTAACCCATGGGCTGTCTCATGTGTTGTAACCTCAGCCTTGGTTATTGGCAGTTTTGTACTTAATAGTCAACAGTTTTGTATCTCAGGGAATGTTAAAGCTTCAAACACACTTAAGTGTAATGAACAATTTAATGAAACTTACACATATCACTTGCCTGACACTTCATAGGGTAAGTATACTATGGGATTTCAAGACTGGTTCTCTCTTTCAGTATGCACTGCTCATAAGTATACCCAATTTATACACACATGCCATCTGCAGGATTTATTTTTGGACAAGTTCTATTCATCAACAATCAGGATTTTCAGCATTAAATAAACTAGACTTGCAAAGTTGATGTTTGATTCTAATTTCATAAACCCCAGAAGCTCCTTAGTGATCACATGAGATTTCAGAGATATTTGATTTATATAAAAGATATTAACAACAAAATGATTAAAAAAATAACAAAAACTTTAATATACTCATGTAGTATTATATGTAGGACGCATATACATTTCCTAAGCATATTAAAGTTTGGAATGCTCACAGAACCTTTCTGCTAAATTCACTCCCATCTTTGTTTACAGGTTTATAATAAAATTTGCTGAAAATACAGTAATTAGCCCAATCAGCTACCTGTAAGATTGTTCCTAAACACTGATATATCAGTAACAGACTTATAACAGTCATTACCCACTTTTATATTTTTCCTTTGCCAACTTTCTGATATGGGGATTTTGTGTTTATGAGTTTAATTGTTTCACAATTTTGTAACACTTGTCTGTTGCAAGTAATTTTGTTAACTTCTGTCAAGTCTCATTTGAGTGACTTCTGCTGTGATTGATCACCTGCCCTAAATGGGTCTATTTTAAATATAAATGCATTGGCAGGACTGACTAGCTGCTAAACATGATATGTAGCTGTGAATTTTGTGGAAAATATTTCGACTTTGCTATGAACAGCTATATTGCAACTAAAGACCTTTATTAATTCTTGTAACTATTACTGAAGAGTTGAGTATGCAAGCACAAGGCAGCTGTTTGTTTTAAATTAACAAGGTGTGTTATTGACAATAAACCAGACTCAAGTGCATGGCAAACCACCATTGTAATGCCAGTTATTTAAATTCCTGTTACGATAACCATTCCATCTTTAAATGCTTAGCAATCACGGACACGTGAAGGTATGTTTTGTTTTTTAAATTAACAGTTGTGAACACGGTTCTGACATCATAATGAGATATCTTCTCACCCCGCTTTCACTTTAGCACTGCGCACTGATTACTGCAGTAAATCTTTTGTCAATGCATAACATCCCGGTTGAAGGAAGTATTTGGGTTTTTTTCTTAACAAGTTCTTTGCATTTTTAGATGAGGCAATTAACCTAATTTATTGTAAAGGTTTGTATTCTTTGTTGCTTTATAGATGCTATTGTTATTAAAGCATGCAGCCGGGGACAAACATACCAAAGTCAGAAATCACATTTTTGTTTCACCTTGGCATGTATGTTAATCCATTTGGTTCACCTTAGCATGTATGTTAATCTAGTTGTCTATCGAGTTACCGAGCTCAAATTAAATTTATCAGGTGTTATCATTAGCTAACTTGACAGTTATATGGACATGGTAGGTAATCGTTACCTTACATGTATCTGTGCAGTTCATTTGCTAATGGACTACATCTGAATTTCAAATAAAAATAATATTCATGCTCAGTGTATTTGTACTGATTTATAAACAATTTTTTACATATGAATGCTTGTAATATTTTAACAAGTAATATGAATAAAGAAAATTATCTATACAGTAATTATAGGTATTATTCTTGAACCCAGTTGAATATCAACTAGAAAACTAGCCCCCCTGCAAAGACCTGTTATAAGAGACCACCTGTCTTGAGTGACCACTTCTGGTTGGCAGAAAGGGTGGTCTTACGTTCATTTTTGCTACAGTTATGTCAGATTAATATACTTACTTTCCACAGTAGAACTTTTCAGTTAGACTGCAATAGACAATTCTTTGCCACCATCTGCAGTGTGTATTGCCCTTTGTAAACACTTGTGCGGCATTTTACAAATTATACAAAGACAGCAATCGCCATAGCATAACTAGTGCAGAGAATTCATCAGGACAATATTTGCATGCAGTTGTCATAATGATACTTGCAGATGTACCCTGATAACTTGCAGGTTATTAATCTGATGTTAATTATGTCATTTTACACTATAGATGTCCCCACATTATTCAATTCTTGGGGGATGACAGCTGCTTTATATGTTCTTTTCGAGTTTTCAGGTCATTCCATTCCATTTTATTCACCCAAAAATCTTATTTCAGTATTATATATATTATGTTTTCAACCAAAAATAATTTAGCGAAGTCCACACAGTTGCTGCAGTCGTTTTCATTGGCCATCCCAGTCTTTGCTGGGCCCCTTCAGTTTCTGCCTAAGAAACTTTACTTAAGGGTTATCCGTAGCATTCTGTTGAAGTTTCACAGCCCAGCTGTAACTTTTGTACCCATTCACTAACTCTGAACCACTGACAGAATGAACCAAAATTCATTAGTAGCAGCAGACATTTTTCCTTAGCCAAACAAATATGTTTATATGTAAAAAGTTTACTGGATTTTTTTTTCTTGTTACAACTGTTTGTCTTGAAACATGTTAACAGAAAGAAAGTGAAACCAACACTGAAGTAAAATTGACAAGCAGTTTATTTCTCTACAAAGTGAAAATTCAAGAGACGCAAAACTGAATTAAATCCCAGATAATCCTAAATGTCCTATCACAAGTCAGAAAGTATATAAAATATTTCAAATGAATTCCAGTAGTCTTGTATGTCCTGATATAACACAGTGGTGCAATCCAGAATGTCTTTGAATGGGCTCTCAAAAGTCCAAAGTAACATTAATCCAAAAGTCAATGAGCACTTAGCAATTCCACTGAATATTTTAAATAAATAATTTCTCAAATTATATCTGACAGACTGATTTAAAACAGGAATTATTTGTTTGTCAAATCCCTATTTTATACAAATTTTCACTTGTCCTATGTTACGTATCGGCTCGTTCAAAGTAACACAAAGAAAGAGTGAAGACAACAAGCTTTGTAAATTTTAACAAAGATAATTTATTTCCCTAGAAAACACGGTGAAAAGGTAAATAGGCGAAACAAGACTTACGATTTACGTAGAAGATCCAAAAAATATCTTCTAAATTTGTGAAAACACATAAGTCCTGTGAATAAACAGTTCTAAATTGATACAGTCTGAATCTCAGTTCCGTTCCAAGATGGCGGATGATGACGTCAGACGAAAGCCAACACAGAATGTCCAGGATTTTCACTGTAAAGCACAATTTGCATTGTTCTGTTCCGATTTAGAAATAATTTCATCAAATGTCTTTGTCCAAAGCCAGTAGTGTTGTTCTCCAGGGAAAATAATTATTTAGAAAGTAGACGAAATACAGCTACCACCACTAACAACACACATGTTGTTCCTCGTACGAATGCGCAACTCTTTCCAGCACAGAAATACCTTTCTTAAGGTGTTATAAACTCTGTAAAATGTTACGATGTGACTCTCAAGTATGACTGACTACGACTACCACTACCACTTTCTTACAGATAACTAAGCATATAAAAGAAACTAATGCGTCATTACATGTACACACGCACGAAGTACACGTGTGATTTCGCAATCCATCTGGACATTACGAAAACCTGAACAAGCATTAGCCAATCATATACATACCTACTGCTGAATGTTTACTTACTACGCAAAACCCGTCATGCAAAAATCGTGCTTACACGAGTCACATTTACGTTTTAAATAAATACGATGTTTCTAACAAACTATTAGACCCATGCAAACATAATCATCATCATAATAATAATAACATTTAGTGGTATAAAAAAAAAAATAAATAAAAATGAAACAAAGAATTAGAAGAATTTAAATTTTAACATATGTAATTTAACTACAGGGTCGTAACACTTTCCCCCATAAAGAAAAAAGAAAGATTTATGTAATAAAGCTTTCTTTTTTACCAGATGTAAATTATACACGAGGTAAAATAAAATTACATAAGAAGAACTCTTATGAATTTACACAAAGGTGTATATGAAAATGACATTTCTATACACGGGAAAGTGCATCTGCAATTAAATTATCTTTTCCTTTAATGTGCTTGATGTAAAGATTGTACTCTTGCAAAAATAAACTCCTCTCAACAGTCTTTGATTTTTATTTTTCATTCTGCTGATGAAAGTAAGGGGGTTGTGATCACTAAAACCCAACAACCGAAGAAGAAGCCAGTTGATATAAACTTCAAAATGCTGTAATGCCAGTATTAAAGCTAAGCATTCCTTCTCGATTGTTGAGTAGTTTCTTTGGTGTTTAATTTCTTAGAGAAATAACACACTGGGTGTTCTACACCATTTTTGTCATCTTGAAGCAAAACTGCTCCAACCCCAACATCACTTGCATCCACAGTTTGAATGGTTGACTGAAATCTGAAGCTGTTAAAACGGGTGCATTTTTAAGTATTGCTTTTAATCTATCGAAAGCCTCTTGACATTTTTCAGTCCAAAGAAACTTGTTTTTCTTTCTCAACAAGTTTGTCAGGTTCAACAATATCAGAAAAATTAGAACAAAATTTGCGATAGTACCCAGCCATACCCAAAAACCGCATCAGCTGTTTTTTACTGACAGGCACAGGAAATTCAGAAATAGCCTTGACCTTAGCATCTATAGGTTTAATTTGACCATGTCCCACAATATGTCCTAGAAAAGTAACACACGCACGGCAGAACTCACTTTTAGATAAATTAATAGTCAAATTTGCATCCGTGAGTCTGTCGAAGAACTTCCGAATCGTGGCTAGATGTTCTTTCCAGGTGTTGTTGTAGATGATGACATCAATATAGGCATCACAATTGTCTAAACCAGAAGTAATCATGTTCATAAGGCGTTGAAAAGTACTTGGAGAACCCTTCATCTCAAATGGCATTACTTTATACTGGTAGAGTCCATCTGGAGTCACAAATGCCGAAATTTCTTTTGCTCTTTCCGTTAGTGGAATTTGCCAAAAACCCTTCAGAAGGTCGAATTTAGTGACGTATTTGGCATTTCCAATTTTGTCGATACAATCGTCGATTCTTGGAAATGGAAATGAGTCTGTTTTTGTCACAGTTCACCTTCCTATAATCCGTACACATTCGAAAAGTTTTATCCGGTTTCGGAACAAGAATGCACGGTGAACTCCAATCACTCTTACTGGGCTCTATAAAATCATTTTCCAGTAAATTCTTAATCTCTTTTTCATGTATTCCTGTCTAAAAGGATTCATTCTGTATGGGTGTTGTTTCATGGGTTTCAAATCTACTATTTCAACGTCGTGAAAAATTTTGTTTGTCCTTGTAGGTATGTCTGGAAACAAGTGCTTATATTCAGACAATATATTTTAAGTTCACTTTTTTCTTGATTTTGTAAATGAGAAAGTTTCTGGTCTACATTTTCCATAACTTCCGAATTCCGAAGACTTGTTGTTCCAAGATTAGTAGAATCCAACTGAATTCCTTCATTCAAATCCTCAGCTGGTGGGACAGGTACAACTAAATTAATTGCATGATTTACTTGGCTATTTCTTTTAACATATTAGTACTCCATTAATTTACTTAGACTTGAGTACTAATATTATAATTTAACTCATTCATTTTCTTCTTTACTTTGTAAGGGCCATAAAATCTAACTTGAAGAAAATTCTGCAGAATACGCAAAAGAGAATGGACTTTATTACGGGACTCAAATTCTCTCTAGTACACTTTGGTGAAACCATAGCTTCACTTTTGACTTGGAACTGCTGAATGCAAAATTCAAGTGTAACAAGCTGGAACATACCAGACTTGAAATCTGACCTTTGACCAAATTGAACAAATTTGAGAAGGCCAAATTGAGCAAAATTCCGCAACGGAATTGCTTTTGGGAAACTTGTTGACGCAAACTTGATGGTCAACAAATTTTGGTTACCTGACTTGGTCTTCGGTAAGGGATCAACACAATCTACCATAATTCTAGTACTACTGAACGGTTCGTCAAATGCAGGAATTGGTTGCAGATGAGCTTTAGGTATCTTTTGATTTGGTTTTCCTACAATTTGACAAGTATGACAAGATCTACAAAACTTGCAAACATCACTTTTGATTTTTGGCCAATAGAAGTGAGTCAAGATCTTGTGATACGTTTTATTTATCCCTAAATGACCAGCCATAGAGTTTCATGGGCCAAACTAAGTATTTCCTGTCTGTAAGGTTTCGGAACCACAATCTGATATTTTACTGACCATTCGTCACTAGCAGGTACCTCGGGAGGTCTCCATTTTCTCATAAGGACTCCATTTTTAATGAAGTAACAGACAGGTACTTCAGTTGCTTCAGTTTCACTAACGGCCCGCTGAAACAAATAGGAAACCTCAGGATCTTTTTCCTGTTCGACGACAAGTGATTGTCGTTTATCACCCTGATTAGATAAAAGAATGAGTATTCAAAAGAGGATCACTATGATCAATACCTTTTGACTGATCCAAATTATAAGTGAAAGTGACCTCATCAAAAGCCTGACCAATACACGTGTCAGCTAAAGGAATACACTCCTTGTCAAAATCATTCTCAAGAGCTTTCTTTGCCATAGCTCTGGTAACTGCACAAGCTGGGAATAAATCAGGGGATTTCTTTTTCAATAGGATCAACTTTCTGATCCAAAGAAGGCTTGTCAGTTACAAGTGGATTAACCACAACCTTGTCTCCAGCTAAGTCATTGCCTAGCAACAAATGAATGCCCTCAACGGGTAAAGTAGACACTACACCGACTGTCACGGGTCCTGAAACTAAGTCTGATGACAAATTAACAGAATGGAGAGGAACATTAACAAAGCCGCACTCTACTCCCTGAATGAGAACACTCATTAGAACAGGTCTTCTCAGAAGAAGGCAAAATACCTGAAACTTAAAGACTGAGAAGCGCCTGGATCCCTTAAAATTTTAATAGGGATAGGATTGGCCAAATCACCCAAGAGTGATATAGAACCCTTCGACATGAATGGTTCAAAATTCTCCAAAACACAATCAGACTGGTTTTTCAAACCCAACAAATGTATTGTTTTCAATACATGACTGACCTTGACCTCTTAGAAATAAGAGCATTTGGGATAGGTCTATCTTGATTCTGATGCCTATATTTCAATTTGAAGCAATCAGAAATGACGTGTCTTTTTCTTACAATAGGTACGCGTAGGAATAGACAAGGATTTTGAATCAAGTCTCTCAGAGGCTTGATTTTTAGAATTTGTGCCAGATTGAGTTTTACTGAGAGTCGTACTTGGTTGAAACACCTTTCTATCAGTAGACTGCTGAGTGAAAGATTTGCTTACCGCAGGAACTTTATGAGTTAAGGAATACTCATCAGCAGCAATAGCAGCTTTTTCCAAGGTTTCAAACTTATGCTCTTCGAGATGATTCTTAATGTCACTATGGACACAGTTCTTGAACTCTTCAAGTAATATTAATTGTTCAAGACTTTCAAAATCATGTTCGATTTTCTTGGCTAAGCACCATCTTTTGAATAACTGTTCTTTTTCTCTAGCAAATTCAACATAAGTGTCTAGTTTCTTTTTTGTAGTTTCTGAACCTTTGCCGATAAGCCTCAGAGATTAACTCGTAACCCTTCAAGATGCATTCCTTAACCAAATCGTAATCAGAACTTTGTTGTACTGACAGAGATATATAGATATCTCTGGCCTTGCCATAAAGTACACTCTGCAACAATTGAGTCCAATACTCTCTTGGCCATTTTGAATTCTCAGCAACTTTTTCAAAAAGCAAATATTTATCTACTTCCTTTTCACTAAAAGGGGGAACTTGATGTTTCCTAAAATGTTAAAATTTGAATTTGCACGAGAAGTGGAATCGTGCCTGTCACTTGCCAGCTCCAACTCTTTCATTCCAAGTTGAAATTCTTTATCTTTTTCCCTTTCCTGTACATGCATTTGTTCTTTTTGTAATTCCATTTGTCTTTCTTTTTCCCTTTCTTCTATTTGTATTTGTTCCTTTTGCAATTCTAGTTGCCTTTCTTTTTCCCTTCTATTTGTATTTGTTCCTTTTGCAATTCTATTTGCCTTTCTTTTTCCTCCTTTTCAGATTGTAATCTCATTTGTTCTTTTTGTAATTCTATTTGATTCTGAAGCTGGAGCTTCCTTAACTCTGTTTCCATCTTATATTTCATTTCAGTTCCATTTTCTTAACGTCAGAGTCTGTCATAGACTTACTGACAGATGCCAAAACACTTGTCAAAAACATTCTGTCCTACCAAATATTGAATTAATTTTTTTGATTTCTTGCTTTGTCAAGGAAGCTTTTGCTTCAGAAAGATCGTACTTTCTGGCAAGTTCAAGCAACTCATCCTTCTTCAAACTATCCAACTGTTGAGTTGGACTAGAAAGAAAACTCCACTTTTGACATTCTTAAAGCCTGTTTTCACTAAATTTCAAATAAAATGAATTAGGGAATTTAAATTTCAATTTTTAGCCAATTTCATATATCAGCTAATTTCATAGATCAATCCCGGACGAGCAACCCAATTTCTTTATGTTACGTATCGGCTCGTTCAAAGTAACACAAAGAAAGAGTGAAGACAACAAGCTTTGTAAATTTTAACAAAGATAATTTATTTCCCTAGAAAACACGGTGAAAAGGTAAATATGTGAAACAAGACTTACGATTTACGAAGAAGATCCAAAAATATGTTCTAAATTTGTGAAAACACATAAGTCCTGTGAATAAACAATTCTAAATTGATACAGTCTGAATCTCAGTTCCGTTCCAAGATGGCGGATGATGACGTCAGACGAAGGCTAACACAGAATGTCCAGAATTTTCACTGTAAAGCACAATTTGTATTGTTCTGTTCCGATTTAGAAATAATTTCATCAAATGTCTTTGTCCAAAGCCAGTAGTGTTGTTCTCCAGGGAAAATAATTATTTAGAAAGTAGACGAAATACAGCTACCACCACTAACAACACACATGTTGTTCCTCGTACGAATGCGCAACTCTTTCCAGCACAGAAATACCTTTCTTAAGGTATTATAAACTCTGTAAGATGTTACGATGTGACTCTCAAGTATGACTGACTACGACTACCACTACCTCTTTCTTACAGATAACTAAGCATATAAAAGAAACTAATGCGTCATTACATGTACACACGCACGAAGACCACGTGTGATTTCGCAATCCATCTGGACATTACGAAAACCTGAACAAGCATTAGCCAATCATATACATACCTACTGCTGAATGTTTACTTGCTACGCAAAACCCGTCATGCAAAAATCGTGCTTACAAGAGTCACATTTACGTTTTAAATAAATACGATGTTTCTAACAAACTATTAGACCCATGCAAACATAATCATCATAATAATAATAATTACATTTAATGATGAAAAAATGAAATAAAAACGAAACAAAGAATTAGAAGAATTTAAAATTTTAACACATATGTAATTTAACTACAGGGTCGTAACACCTATAACATAATAAAATGTGAAGCAGACCAATGGAAAAACTTCGTTTAATTGTAAATGAGACTGACCTTGAATTCAAATGCTGTGTAAATATTCTATTTGCAACGTACAATAATGGACAAAATTTAGCTTTGTAAGCATTCTGTTTACCACTTATAATCATGGACAAAAGTTAAGCAAACAATTTAAACTAAATATACATAACATTGGCTATATATGCTTATATAAATATGAGATTTTATTTTGTATTTGTCAAAAACCAAATTATAAGCCATGATAGACAGAAAAGCATATCAGCACATTGCAATTTGATTAACAAAGACAAAGACAAATTATGGAATATTATTTACAGTAAAATGAAATAATTTCCATAATTTAAGATTGTTTTTGTCAATTTACTTTTACTTTTTCACACATAAGGCCTCAAATTGCAGTGTTGCATTTGGACGTATTTAATCAAGAGCATAAATATCATTGATGTTTAAAGAGAGCTTGTAAATATGTATGTTAAATATGGATGTATTAAAAAGGTGTGTAAATGTGTATGTATGGTAAATATGGAAGTATTAAAATGGCATGTAAATGTGTATGTATAGTAAATATGGATGTATTAAGAAGGCATGTAAATGTGTATGTTAAATATGGATATATTAATAAGGCATATAAATGTGTATGTATGGTAAATATGGATGCATTAAGAGGCATATGAATGTGTATGTATGGTAAATATGGATGTATTAATAAGGCATATAAATGTGTATGTATGGTAAATATGGATTCATTAAGAAGGCATATAAATGTGTATGTATGGTAAATATGGATGTATTAAGAAGGCATATAAATGTGTATGTTAAATATGGATATATTAATAAGGCATATAAATGTGTATGTTAAATATGGATATATTAATAAGGCATATAAATGTGTATGTATGGTAAATATGGATGTATTAAGAAGGCATGTAAATATGTATGTTAAATATGGATGTATTAATAAGGCATATAAATGTGTATGTATAGTAAATATGGATGCAAAAAGAAGCCATATAAATGTGTATGTATGGTAAATATGGATGTATTAATAAGGCATATAAATGTGTATGTATAGTAAATATGGATGCAAAAAGAAGCCATATAAATGTGTATGTATGGTAAATATGGATGTATTAATAAGGCATATAAATGTGTATGTATGGTAAATATGGATGCATTAAGAAGGCATATAAATGTGTATGTATGGTAAATATGGATGTATTAATAAGGCATATAAATGTGTATGTATGGTAAATATGGATGTATTAATAAGGCATATAAATGTGTATGTATGGTAAATATGGATGTATTAAGAAGGCATATAAATGTGTATGTATGGTAAATATGGATCTATTAAGAGGGATTGTGAACATATATAATAAATATGGATGTATTAAGAAGGCATGTAAATGTGTATGTATGGTAAATATGGATGTATTAAGAAGGCATGTAAATGTGTATGTATGGTAAATATGGATGTATTAAGAAGGCATGTAAATGTGTATGTATGGTAAATATGGATGTATTAATAAGGCATCTAAATGTGTATGTATGGTAAATATGGATTCATTAAGAAGGCATGTAAATGTGTATGTATGGTAAATATGGATGCATTAAGAAGGCATGTAAATGTGTATGTATGGTAAATATGGATGCATTAAGAAGGCATGTAAATGTGTATGTATGATAAATATGGATGCATTAAGAAGGCATGTAAATGTGTATGTATGATAAATATGGATGTATTAAGAAGGCATGTAAATGTGTATGTATGATAAATATGGATGTATTAAGAAGGCATGTAAATGTGTATGTATGGTAAATATGGATGTATTAAGAAGGCATATAAATGTGTATGTATGGTAAATATGGATGCATTAAGAAGGCATATAAATGTGTATGTATGGTAAATATGGATGCATTAAGAAGGCATGTAAATGTGTATGTATGGTAAATATGGATGCATTAAGAAGGCATGTAAATGTGTATGTATGATAAATATGGATGTATTAAGAAGGCATGTAAATGTGTATGTATGGTAAATATGGATGTATTAAGAAGGCATGTAAATGTGTATGTATGGTAAATATGGATGTATTAAGAAGGCATGTAAATGTGTATGTATGGTAAATATGGATGCATTAAGAAGGCATGTAAATGTGTATGTATGGTAAATATGGATGTATTAAGAAGGCATGTAAATGTGTATGTATGGTAAATATGGATGTATTAAGAAGGCATGTAAATGTGTATGTATGGTAAATATGGATGTATTAAGAGGGATTTGTAAACGTGACTATTTTATTTTAAATATGGATCTATATTGAGAGGACATGTAAATGTGTAAATTAAATATTGTGGATTTATTAAGATGGCTTGTAAATGTGTTTAGTTTGATATCATGAATGTAAATACATATGGAAAGAATTTCACATATTTGTCTCTGCTCAGAAATCATTGTTGAATGCACAAAAAATCTAAAATTAGAGTCCACCAACAACAATAGTAAGAGAGAAAAGCAATTATAACAACAATGAACACAACAATGACAGTATGCAACAACCATGGTTTATTTAAATACACTGAAATAAAATAACTTTTAATTCGCTCAAGTATGTTTAAATAATAGAAAAATATTATGCTTGTGGTGAAGATGATGATGATGATAGATATTATTATTGATAATAAGAAATGTCATTTACCTTGCTGAAATGAATTTCTTCTATTTTTTAAAGTCTAAATGTTTATTATATTATGGACTGCATAAAATATTAAATTTTGTCCCAATTTTTTAAAAGTTGATGAGGCTGTTTCTTCTGATGCCTTTATCTATATAGGCTTTCAATGATGTATACTATCATTTGTTGAATGTAAAACCTGTAATTCATATACATTTATAACACAGAGACTATTCTGTGTTCTATGTTACATTACAACACTGCACAGACATGCACTTGTTTCTGTCAGAAAAAAATAATGGAAGAAGAGTGGATTTCATCGGTAGTGTTCCTATTTTCTTATTTTACTGATAGAAACAATTGTAAATGAACAAATGAATGATTTCCTAAATTTCCATTTCAATAGTCTTTCTTGTCAAGTTCTGTCCATCAAGGTTTATTTTGTATTGATATTGCATGTTTCAACTAATTTGCCTCTTAAATGGATGGATGATGGAGTCAAACAGAAAATGTATTTATAAGCTTTTAGTGCTCAATCAAGTTGTTGGGGGCCCTGGGTGGCCATGTGGCCTTAAGAATGGTGCTATGATTTCCAGTATAAATCTTTTTACTTCTCCTAAATGAAAAGTAACTTTGCCATGTGGTTTTCACTGGAAGAGTTCTAGTTATTCATAAATGAAAATGGTGCCATGTGCACATCAAATATGGCCACCATAGTGGCCATCCTGAAAATAATGTTATTACCACTCCTCCTGAATAGTCGAATCAATAAATGGTTTTTGCTAGACATGTCCAGTTGGTTCTCAATGAAAAAGGTGCTGTTCATACATCCAATATTGCCACCACAGCAATTATCTTGAAAACCATGTCGCTACTCCAGAGTGAATGGTTATATCAGCATGGGGTTTTTCAGTGAAAGACTAATGACAATGTCTAATTGGTCTTAAATGAAAGGTGTCTTGTTGTTCCTAAATGAAAATAGTGGTAATCTGACATTAACATGTCCACCACAGCAAATAATTTGAAAATCTTGATTTTGATGAAGAATATCATCAGACTGATGGTTTCAGCATTCAGCAGTTAATAGGAAGAAATGGCCTTATCTTGAATTCCTGGAAATCCTTTTTCATTCCCTTCAAGGGACTCTTGTCTATTGATGGATTGGCTTCATTTGTACAAATCTGAAAGCTCATTTTATGACAGGATACTATATACAAAATTTGGTAAATTTCTGTTCAAGCCTTTTTTCAGTAGAAGTCATTGAGATGTTTTTCTGTTTTTTTGCAATATAGGCCGTATTTGATGTTAGATTGGCATTCAAAGACTTCTGTCTGGATGGTGTTAAATTTGGTTTAAAAAAACTCTGTTCAGCAGGTTTTGTAAAGAAGTCATTTGAAGGTTTTTCTTTTTTTTTAGTAATGGTGACCATATTTGTTTGCAATCAGCATCAGCTGGACAGAATTTAAAGTCCTTAGTGTCAGGATGCTTTCTGTCAAACTTGGTCAGATTTAGTCGTTAAATTCTTTTCTGTTTTCTTGTTCATGTAACTGTGGCATTTTTAGCAAATCAACATTTGTACAAATGAGAAACGTCTGTTTTAAGGATGCTTTGACTCAATTACTTTTCAGTGGTTTTGAATAACAAGTTTTTTTGTGGGGGGGGGGTAACAGCTATTTTTGATGGTGGATCAGCATTACTGTACAAATTTTAATGCCCGATGTTGCAAGTCATTCCAAGATTTTTCTAGTTTTGGTAATGGTGGCCATATTTAATAGCAGATTGCTGTCATTTTGAAATAAATATGAAAGGTCTTCATGCCAGAATGATTTCTGTCAAATATCAGATTCTGTTCAGTGGCTTTGGAAAAGTCATTCAGAGAGGTTTTTTTCTTCATACCACATTGTTTTCTGTCAAGTTTGGTAAAATTCTAATCTGCTGTTTTAGGAGGAAAAAAAACTTTTACAGCTTTCTTTAGTGCCTTTTATGTTTTCAGTAGCAATGACCATAGTTGAAGATGGAGATGAATCATCATTTGTCATACATGAAACTAGGTCTTCTTACCAGTACACTTTCAGTGGCCCTGAATGGCAGAGTAGTCTTTGGTTCTCACCTTTACAGATCTCATCTCTGTGGGTTCAAATCTCTGGCTTGACCAACATGGATTTGTAAGAAAGCTTGCCAGTAGTTTCCTGTGGGTCAGTGGTTTTTTCTCCACCAAGAATACTGGCTGCCATATAAAGCCTATCATGTGCTGAAAACTGGCAATTTGATCACAATCTGTTAAGTAGTTTTGGAGAAATCATTGTTTAAAGAGTTTTGCTATTTTAGTAATGGTGCCTACATTTGATAACGGATCAGCAGCATTTGTATAAATTTGAAATCCCCTTGTCCAGAGATGCTATGTCGGATTTGGTGAAAACCTGTCCTTGCTACTCCTAAATGGAAGGTCATTTTGACATCGGGGTTTACTTGAGAAGAGTGTGTGATTTGTATTTTTAACGTAGCTTTTCAGTCATATCGCTATGATGTCTGCAGTGTGGTAGTTTAAAGTCATGTCTAGCACTGGGTCATCATGCTGCAGACATGTAGCATCATATCACACCCAGTCACATTATCCCGACACCAGGCCAACCAATCCTAATACTAACCTCTTATGCTGAGCACTAAACGAGGCAGCTGCTAGTATCATTTTTATAAGTCTTTAGTATGATTCAGCAGGGTTCAAACCTGCAACCTCCCACATCCGAGATGGATGCTCCAACAACTTAGACCACCGAAGCAGTCTACATTGGACAAGAATTTATGGTGTCTAGTTGGTCCAAAATGACAACAATCTTGAAGATATATCTTCTACTCCTAGTAAATGGATGGTCAAGTCAACAAGTCAGTATGGAGTTTTCAGCAAAAGACTTCTTATGATATCTAGTTGGTCCTAAATGAAAATGGTGACAACTATAATTCAATATAGTTGCCACAATGGTCATCTTGAAAATCTTGTCACTACTCTGCCTAAATAGATGGTCATATTTACATGAGGATTTCACCAAATGACTAATAATTATGTCTACTTGGTTCTGAATGAAAATGGTGCCAATTTTACATCCAGTATGTCCACCACAACAGCTTATTTAAAAATCTTGTCATAACTGGTGGCCCTCTTTGATAGAAGGTCTGCACCATTTTCATTCTGAACCCAACAAGACATCATAAAAAGTCTTTTGACGAAATCCAAGTGTTAATAAAACCATCCATTCAAGAGGAGTTGTGACAAGAATTTCAAGATGGCCATCATAGTGGCCAAATTGGCACTAATATTAGCACCATTTTTATTGAGAACCAACTAGATATCAAAAGTCTTTTGGTGAAAACCCAATGTCAAAATAACCATGTTATTCAGGAGTAGCAATAACAGTGTTTTCAAGAGGACCACCATGGTGGTTATTATTGGCTGTCAGATCAGCATCATTTTTATTCAGGACCAACTAGATGCCACAAGAAGCCTTTTGGTATACAAGTGATGCCAATATTAAGTCTTCTGTGGAATACCCTATGTCCATATGACTTTCCATTTTAGAAGTAGTGATAACGATTGCCAAGGCTGTTGCCAGAACAGCAATACTGTATGTAATCTTGGTTCACTTTTCATGTAGGGTCAACTAGACAGGATAAAGTGTTTTGATGCAAACCCAATGATGATTGGACTTTACGTTTAAAATTAGCAACAAGATTTTCTAGATGGCTGTCATGGTGGCCTATCGTCAGATTGGCACGATTTTCATTTGGGACCAACAAGATGTCATAATAAGTCTTTTGTTGAAACCCCATGTTGATATGACCATCTATGAGTAGTGATAACTAGAGGGCGGCCATACCGTAGGTCAGGTCTGCAGAGTTTTCATTTATCACCAGCTAGATATGACAAGTTTTCTAGTGAAAACCCCATGGATGGACAGTGGACATATGATGCAAAATGGACATGGCATAAGCTCATCTGGTCTGACCAGTTTAGCTAATAATAGAAAAACATAGTTGTACATGTACCAAGAGCAGATAGAGACAAATTACAAATGTACATGCAATTATGTTACTGTACTAATTTACATACCCAATGTTAGTACACTTACAGTAATGCATAACTGAATAAGACTTAGAAAATACACTGGTATCTGGTATTGCACAGCACAGCAACAAAGTTAGGTAATTCAGTGCTGAGGTGATCAGAGTCCAAGTGCATTGCCCAAGGACACACCATGGTAGATAATCCCGACTTTTGGTCAAAGAGTCTGGCACATTACCCAGCGTGCACCACAGGTCCTGTATCCATCATATGCCAGCAGGAGAGTGCTTTGGGCCTATTCTACATTCCCAAGCCTGTAGGGGTTTGGCATGAAGGCCTTTCATTATTGTACAACTTATGTCAATTGGCCTTTAAGCAACTTCCCAAAATCCTCTAACAGCATTTTATTAAATATATGGCCAGTACAAAGAGGTTTCATGTATATTAGAATAGCATGATTTGACACAAAATATATGCCCAGTCAGCAGAGGCCAGATTAGAGATGATTCACTATTAGATAACCATACCACATGGTGTCCTGCATAAATGTAAGCAAACTAAAAATATCTTGATCCGGACTCCATCTCTTTCTTTCTGGATGTGCCCTACATACAACTCCCTATCACTTTATAAGCAGTACTGCTTGCTACAAGATGGGTGTGAAGAAAAAAGTCATAAAATTGATAATATTTATTTTATTTTTGATTCATTAACATGTACAAAGTCTGGCAATGTTTTAAAGATCTAACACTAAAAACTAGATTTAGTGCAACATAAATATAAAATCAGCATACTATTTTATTTTTCCACTCTACATGACACAAGTAAATGCATGATTATTAATATTCAATTCCTTTTAGAGATTTCCAATTCTTCATGCCATTCTTCATATGTCTATGCAAATTAGGGAATTTCCCTGCTCAGGATTTGTTAGGTGACTGTAATAGGATCTTAGTCACTTCCCATTCCTATTCTAATGAACAATTTAAATTGACATGTGAGTGTTTTACATGAGTTTGTGTAGGTATTCTTCACATTTAAAGACAAAATTTTCAACAAATTGTTAATGGTAGCCAACTTCTACCATCCTAAATTCCACCTTCATACAATCAAGTCATACTAAGGCCAGTATTTTTCACATTTTACGTCTCATGATAAAGTTAAAAATAGCTATGTCCCACTTGATGTTTACAGTGCAACAGATGCATTGGTAACAGTTTATGGGGCTGCAATCAAATGATAAATGGAATAATGTTTCACGTAACAGCCAAAATAAGACAGCAAACCCTTGAAAATGTTACAAGATTGATAGAGTGACACAGGTGTTCTTTATTTTAACAGCATGACTTGCCTTATATACTTGCTTGTAAATCTAACTAGCAGATCTGGGCCAATACGCTCTGTTATCAGTAATCAGTAGAACAAACAACATAGAATTAATTAATCTTAATACTAACACAGTTTTATTTTTCAAAACGATAAAGTTTAAGAATGATTACCATACCTGTTTTATTCACTTGAACAAAAAGATACATAATGAATGAAAAATATTGCATTAATGCAAAATTGCAATAGTTTAATTGCAAGTATTTTATATGAATATGATATTAGAAATTATAGGAACATGCATAATATATTGACATATATAGATATATGGATCTCCTTGTATATGAGGAGTGAAAGACGTTGGGTAGATTCTTTACACTATCTTCAACCCCGCCATACTACGCTCCAAGCCCTAGAAAGAAAAAAAAACAGAACTCAATTAGAACGATATTTACACCAAGTAAAAAAATATATGTCCTAAAGTGGCGCCTTCAGTTCTATATTTTCTTTTAAAATTATCCAGTAAATCAACAGGTGATCCTAATTTCAAATTATTCAAACAAAGTACAGAAAAAAAGAAAAAAAAACCCACCGACAGCTTACACCATGGGCATGCAGCACACCTTGGGGTTTTTCTGTGTGGCTATTTATCTTGGATGATTGCTACAAATGGTCAAAATGTTTCATAAACTCGCTGACACTCTAAATTTTGCCCCTGAAATGAAACTATGATATGGATGGACAGATCAATCAACAAAACCATACAAAATAGAAGAAACTGAAAACTTCCTGATATCAAAGGCATCTCTATACCACTAGTCTAATGAAGATTGATGGAAGGATGGAAATGCAAATGGACTGAAGCATTTTAAAAATAATGAACTGAAGAACAGTGAAGGGCACATCACAACCTTTCCCACTACTATAATGTGTGTATCAAGTTTCATAGATTAGTCTTGAATGGTTCTGGAGTTGTGCTCTGTACACAAAAGTGTGCAAGGTCAATGAAAAAGTAGATAAACACATTAAAAAATATTGAAACAAGAACTGTGAATAGCAGAAGACATCTACACCAGAAGTCAAATGTATGTACCAAAATTCCAGTGAGACAGCTTCAGCAACTTTGGAGTTGTCGCAGAAAGTATATATAATGGATGAACTGATGGATTAAAAAATGGACTTAAACCAAAAAATAAAATAAGAATTGTGAATAGCAAAAGAAACATCCGGAACTACTAGTCTTATATATGTACCAAATTTCATAGAAAAAATCTTGTTTTAACATGCTTTTGCTTGCTCAATGATACTAGTCCAAAGATTGATCGTCAAAGTGGTTTACATGAATGTGGGTAGATTACAGCATCTGATGCATCCCTGTTAAGTTAGTATGGATTTCTGACTAAATCTGATGAGCCTAACCCAGATGCAAACAAAACCAGTATTTTTTTGCTGTTGTTCCACAAGTCGGTAATTGAAATATTATTTAATAAGCCTTAAGGTGAAGTGTTGGCAGGTCCATACTGGTCAGCAATGGACTTCAGTGTAGGTTAGTATGAATAAAGCATGCAAAATATCTCTGATAATGGATCAAAAAATCCTATGATTAGCCTAGCAGATCATAAAATATAGGTCATAGTGACCTTCTTTCCTGGTAAGGGTGTAGTTTCAACTGATGCATACAATTCTCGCATTTCTTGACTCCAACATGCACAGTACCCAAGACACGAGTTAAAACACAAAATCTGAACAGTCACAGATGCATGAAATGTAGATCACAGAGACACTGTTTAGCACTAAGAGTGTGGTACTTATCAGGATGCATCCACTCACCAAGTTTCATGATTCTAGGTCGGACTTTATGCATATAACGTGCCAAATAGGTCAGATGGTATGCATATAACATGCCAAAAACCATGTGGTCACAATAAATGTCAAATGTAGGTCAGTGACATTTTACTGTAAGGGTGTGATACTAACAGAGATGCATGTTATCATCAAGAAACAGGCTTCTGGCATGAATACAGTACCTGAGAAATTGAACCAAAATCTGCAAAGTATCAAATATGGGTCATAGTGGCCGGATTTTGCAATTGGGGGTGCAGTACTCATCAAGATGCATCCCCTAGCCAGCCAGACTTCATGATTCTAGCTTGGCTAGTAAATGCACAGCATGCAAAAACACCTATGTGGTCATAAGCTAAATGCAACAAGTTAAATCTGAACCAGTGAAATGTGAACCTTCTTTTTATTACAAGGGTGTGGTACCAAAGACATTGTATTGTCAAGATTCATGATTCTAGCATGAACAGAGAATGAGACTTCAAAGACAATAAAATCTGAACCACAGTAACCTACTTTTGAAATGTGGGTGTTGTACTCCTCAAGATGCATCCCCTCAAAACGTTTCACGATTCTGTGTGATAGTATGTACACAGCCTGATGTGTGGTCATGGGCGCCCGCAGGATTTTTTGCAAAGGGGGGGGGGGTCTGGACTTTGTGCAGGGGGGGAGTCAGGATTTTCGGGGGGGGGGCAGTCAGTCACGACTGGGACAGTTAGTATAAGAAGCAGTCTGAAACTAAAGCTAATATTTATTAAGCATTTTGAACATAATCGTGTGACATATTTTCAGCTTCATTTGCATGATTAAACTTGTTGGAATTTATATATATATATATATATATATATATATTTGCAGTATGATTTCCGGGGGGGGGTCATGTGACCCCCCTTGACCCATGCTGCGGGCACCCATGTGAGTGGTCAATGCAAAAACTGCAACCAAGCTAGTAAAATGTAAAATTTTGGTCACAATAACCTGCATTTGTTGTATGGGTGTGGTTTTAATAGAAATGCATATAATCATCTAGTTTAATGATTCTAGAGTGAACAAGGCTTCAGAAATAAACCTTGCAAAACACTAAATTGAAAAAATTTAAAGTCAATGAAACAAGAAATGTTGGTCACAATGATCTACTTTTGCAATGAGGGCATAAGACTTGTCAAAATGCACCCTCTTGCCAAATTTCATGATTCCAGGTATATCAGTATGCATACAGGTTGCGAAGAACCTATATGGTCTGGAGCTAAATGCAAAATCTTACCAAGAATGCACAAATATATGTATGCAGAAAGTTAATCTCCTTAGCTGTCTTCCATAGGGGTAGGTGCCATGAAAACCATTCCAAACTGTTACCCAGGACATTGGAAGAAAGAATTTATATGTGGTGAGGCTGTACATATGTAGAATGCTTTTATATGTATGGATATGGAAGTCAATTATGGGGGTAATATAATATCCAGCTGGTAGAGTGGCAAGCTAAAACTTGTTTTCTACATGTCATAGTTGATGTGCCCTGTACTGGCTACACAACACAGTAAATAAAAATAAATTTTAGTCACAACCTAACCTAGTTGTTTTTATTTGCAAAGAGCAAAACTGAGTGGACTTCAAATAACCTTGTACCTTGAGGTCCCAGATGATTAGGTTCCCATCCACACCTGTGGTGGAGAACTTGCTGCAGTTGGACTTGTCACCAGCATAAATGGACACTTGACTGAAACAGATGATAAAAAACAACTGTAAATCATTAATTTCATGTGTGATTTATAGCTTTATTATTTTGCAAGAAAAATTTTAAATGTGAATTCAAATCTCTTGATTATTTTTTTAAAAATCACATTCATTACAGTGATCTCAAGATCAGAATTAAACATGCAATAGAAGGTCCTATTTATACTTGTTTGTAAGTGGAGTCCAACTGCAAACTGCACAGACCCAGGTCTGCCATCAGATAATGCACCAGCAGATCTGGGTCTATGAAGTTTACAAGTAAACAGTAGAACAAGCACAGCTGCCAGCACAGTATACAATGGAAGATCAGGGTCTATGTTGTTTGCAGTTGGAGGCGAGTACTTAACAGTAGCAAAATTTTGCAACCTACTTTTTATTCTGGGTCTTTTCAGAATGTTTTGGTAGCAAAATTTTTGACAAGAATTTTCATCAAATAATTGAAATGATAACACAGGTAGCAAATATGCTACTTGCTAGAGTTTATTACCTACACTGGTTCCTCCATCAGAAATAAGAGAATTGACAGAAAATTCCTACATATTGTTCCACAAAAGGTGAATATAGTACTGACCTTTGGACAAGTTGAGTCAAATTGCAAAGAACACAGACCCTGACCTGCCATCACATAATGCACCAGTAGATCAAGGTTTATGGTCACTTTACTGATTACTCAAAACAATCTGCATAGACCCAGATCTGCCAGCACATTATGTGACAGCAGATCTGGATTTGTGCAGTTTGCAATTGGACTCTGCTTGCAAGCATGTACGTGTAATAAGTTTGTGGTTCATACATCTCCGGATTCTTTTTTAAATTACTTTTTAAGGAGTTCCAAAAGCTTTCATGAAGAATTGTATCTTGTGGAAAAGGAATCTTTTTCACATGCTATTTTATTAACTACCGGTGTTGTGTGACACGTAATTTATCAATCCACAAAGAACTTATTTATTCACATCAAAGTAATGGGAGCTTCATGACAAGGAGTCAATTTAGGGAATTTTCCATTATTCAAATTAGGTCCAGGTCATATGAAATGTGTTAGGTGGGAAAACTAATATTAATTTTATGAAAAAGAACAAATTTAAAATATACATATTTTATATATCAACACACACACATAAATGAACATTGATTTTTGTATCATAGGTTCATACCACACAATATAACAGTATTCAAATATTACTGTGCACCACTAATGACCACACCTGTTTAATAAGAGAGGCAAAAGGGCTTTATAGCTAGGGACCACCATACATAACTTTGGAAGAGTGATATGCATATCAATGTATAAAGTATTCAGGGTAAACCAATTCTCCAGCCCAACCATAGTATGCACAAGATTGGCTAATAATAGCATTCCATGTTGTCAGTAATAAGCTCAATATAGCTAAATAATACAAAATAATGACTTGGAAAATCAAGGACGGGTAGGGCATTTCTGTATAATCTATCAGAAAAATAAAGATAATTAATCACACCCATAATGGATTGCCAAGGGTCATTCTGATTGCACATGCTATGATGTGTTGTTAGTCTCGCCACCTACTGGGATAACCCTTGTAACTTGCTGAACAGACCATAATTTTTGTGCCAGATTCCATACTAAATCTTTGTAGACCTAATTATATCACAGAATGGATTTATTCTAATTATGGATATGATCTCTTAAAATGATCATTATACAGAAGAAATCAAAAACAGACATAAGCTTTTCACAATTTGTTTCTAATCTGGAATTACACCAGTATTAGCTCATCTTACAGGCAAATGAAATTTATATATAGCCCAATTCTTCCAATTTGATACCATATTCCCTGCATTAAAATTTGGAAATGTTCCTCCCCTATAACACTGGTAGAATAAAAAAGGCACTGAAATTCTCCAGTACTAACAAAAGATTAATTAAATTAATTGAAAGATGGGCTTGTAACAATCACTTGTGATAAAATTTCTGGGTCTGAAAATTCCACTTGTTTACTCATATTTACTAGTGGCAACTGAGAATGTGCAAGTCACTCAAGATGCTTGTCCCATTGGACAAGTGGCATTTCAAGCAGTTTCTCTTGTAAGCACAATGTAGGATGAAAAAAAATATGATGCAGGAAAAGTAAAAGTTCCAAGTCAATTGAAAACAGGATGAGTATCCCACTGAACCATTTTCTAGCATCTCCTCGGCCACACTTATGAAAAGAATTCTTAATGCCCATCTTGCAAATTTAACAAACCCATCTAAATCACATAACAACCATGTTATTTAGGCTAATAAATCTATATAAATACATTCTGATATTACCTCATGTACATACACTGCCAAAAATAAGTCATTTTACTGCAAAATGCTGTTAATTGTATCAATCTGATTGAATCAGTACTTTTCTTAATGCAATAAGCACATTAATGAATCATACTATATTGAGATTTACAATATATTCTGATGTCACATCTTACATCCTATTATCAATACAATTAATATAAAAAGTGAAAAGGTGTACCCAAAATAAAATCTATTGACATATAGACTGTAATACCCCGAAGACCCTTTCCCATTAATAAACTATTCACCATTATTCATGGGAAATCATGGATTTCTTCACTGCCATAGCAATAAATTTATACACGATCTGGGAAGACAATTCCCAATCAGTAGCATAGCCACAGATGTGAAGACCGCTGAAAATGCCATTTTCAGAAAAATACAAAATCTGATCGGGACCTCGGGTGGCCGAGTAGTCTCTAGCACTCGGCTTTACCGATCACTGCCACCTCACCTCCATCAGTGTGGATTCAAGTCTAGGGCTCAGCCAATGTGGTATGTAAGAATGTTCTGCCAGTAGCTTCATGTGGGATGGTGGTTCTTACTGGGATTTTCCTGGGTTCATCCCCCACCAGATATACTGGCTGCCATGTATAGCCTATTTTGCACTGGAAAATGGCATTAAACCCCAAAAAACAAAACAACATAAAAATAAATGAAGTCAAAATAGTTTAAAATTTTCAACAAAGTAAAATCAGCAATCAAGAACCTGCACAATATAAAGGTTCATCTAGAAGAATGAATCCCTCAAGATGTACCATATACATTCACAAGTAAAATTTGACTGCAAACTGGACACTCAGATCTGCCACTGCTTAATGTCTTTATGTGCCAACAGACTGGGTCTATGCAGTTTGTTAGAAGTAATCACAAAACAAACATCACAGACCTTGATCTGCAAGAACATTATGCAATAATTGATAAGGGTCTATGTTGCCTGCAGTTGGGCTTGACTTCTAAGTGAGTGTAAACAGTAGCTGTAATGTTACTATAGAAAAATATTAGTGGGGGTTGAAATTTTTTATCACACAAGGATACGAATCTTTATCATATGCATCACTTAGGATTCAAGTCAAGATGCAATGAATGCAGATAGCTAAGAAAAAGGTTGATTTATCATACTCTTTCTCTTAGCAGCTGCTGATCATTTCTGACTATTCTAATTCATGCGCAACTGAGGGTGACATCTGCCACAAACAATCTACGGATTGTTAGCGACTGTGATCATGTTTCACCTTTAGTAATTGTTCAGCCAATTTACTAACCTTTGTATGACAGAAAGACATCACTGATGCAACAGAAGTACAACTCTACAATAAGCCCCAGTGTGACAGATGAAAGAAGCCTAATGCAGTGGACCATGATATCTTTAGTCATAGTTTATGAACTAGATCAAGATGGTCGATAAAAGTCCACAATCTTTGCTTCTATGTGGTGATTTCAAAACACACACAAAAAAAAAAAAAAAAACTACAAACAAATATTACGTGATGGTGTTCTGGTGCTGAGTCTTCAGGTCCACATTAGTGTCATCGGTTGTTGCTTTTCGGTCTAAATCCTTGAAGCGCATCATTGCACTGAAATCAAACAGATAATGTACAATAAATACTGTGAAATTTGCTACTTTTTCATAGTGTATCAGTTTTCATGGTTTAATTTCTACAACCACAAATTTAAAGGCCCAACAAAGAATGATCCTTCCATGTAAATGATTGGATGACTCAAGCACATCAACTGATAATAACATCGTTTTTGGCTGGATGGCACGTGCACGCGCGCACGCACACATGCATGCACATACACACACACACACAGAGTGACTTTGGTATAAGAAAAGGTTTAAGCATTCAGGCTGAAACTAATTCCCAAGCAGTATCCAACTTATGCATCGATGAACCAAACTGAAATTTTTGGTATATGATGCACAAATGCAGACTGAACATCCATACTGAATGCCATACATTCTTTGATGAAATGGCTAAAGAAATGCTAACTGTATAATAAACTATAATCTATAATACACATATTCAGCATGATTATGACTTAATGTGATAAACGCGCATTTAATTATTCATAACTTTTACATTACAAAAATTTGTTTTCATTAAAGATGTATACTACATCCAGAGTAAGATAAGAGATCAGTAAAAAAATTCAGCTATTATGGTGATAGTCTAGTTGTAACAAAATTCTTCATTTCTTTCTTTCTTTATTATCCAACCTTTTGGTCATTTGCTCCTTCTCATCTGGAATATCAAGGTCGTGGACAAAGCTGAGTTCTCCAGCCTTCAAACTAAAGAGCTTTGGGCAGCAATCATAACCCTAGAGAAAATCAGAGTATTCAAGATACTGATGGTTTGGCAGGTTCATGTAATTTTTAGTCAGTTATGGTCATGTGATTTGAATTATGAACATGATCCAGGTTGAAACATATTTAAAATCCCATTCTGTAATAATTAAAAGAAAAATACCAATATTCTCTGAATTCAGTCATACATGTTCAAGTATTTCTTCACTTCATCTCATAAAAAAATGACTTGTGATGTCCATAAAACAATTAAGAGAAAAAGCATTTCGTGATTAACTTAGGATAAAATTTTCTAACTATAATCAAGTGAAACCATATAAAGTTCTAATTTGTACCCCTGATTTAAAATCTGATGTTCTTTGCAAAGTATGACAGTCACATGATAAAAATATAAAGTTATAATTATTAAAAACTACAAAATAATTTTAATAACACAAGAATAAGTAGCATGCCACATCACCGATCTTTTTAACCCATGATCTTTAACATGTTTTTACCTCCTATCATATTGTCATTGACATTTTTTATTATGATGATCTAGAACTTTGCTTTTCCAAGACCTACTACTCAAGTAATAGCAAATATCATCTCCATTCAGTGATGACATTGTGTGCAACATATGTTCAGAATTAATGTCTGTCCATATGAGACAAATGTCCCTACCAGCAAGATGCAACTTAGGACAAAATCGAACAGATGCCATGTCTTCATTAAATCTTCTTGGACAATGATGAAAATCTTTACTTAGATATCCTTCAAGTAAAGCCCCACACCAAATTTGGTTTCAGTCCATAACTTCATTTAAAAGTGACTAAGTGAAAATAAAATATGCAAAGACTGATGAGACAAGACATGGTTAACACTATATGCATGCACCATACACTGCTTTGGTGGTAGTGTAAAAAGTAAATTTATGAATGAAAATCAGCTGTTAAAAAATAACTGAAAAATATGAGACAAATAACAGACACATGGAGGGCAGAAAGGAGACATGTCTCAACTTTCATGCCACTTGTTGCAGATGTGATTAAAGAGAAAAAGAATCCCTGCTGGGCACTGATTTTCTACTTGCTGAAGAGAATTTCCAGGAAATCCATGATTGTTTCTTCTTTTTAACTGCCAAATTTTGAAACCATCTCTGATATTCTGGAGCTATAACATGAGTTTCAAGACGGTTGCCATGGTGACCATATTTGACATAAGATCAGCACCATTTTCATTTGGGACCAATTACACATCATAACAAGACTTTCAGTAAAAACTCCATGTGTAATAGTCCTCTATGTAGATAACTGAAATTTCTGTGCAGAGACCACTTTCTTTGATCTGTCACAACAACCCTGATCTATGAGTTTTTAACCCCAAAATAGGCTTCTTCCTTACCCAAAGTGCACATCATCCACTAAGGGGTCACTCACCAGTTATGTACTTTTGAGAGAGTGACATATGTAAGGTGAAGTTGTTTGCATTTGAAACATGCACAGTGGAGAGAATGTTGGCATACCTCTATGCTACTTTGATGTAATGTGACTGACATTTCTTTGGATATTGTACTTTTGGAAATTGTAAATGATCTTAGCACACTGCTAACTAAAATGACTGCTCCCTTGTGCTCCAAAACTCAACCTGAATTTGTCTAAAGTACACTATCCTTGGCAGCTATTAAAATAGGGAAAATAAATTTTGCCAGACTAGACAATACCAGCTTCTGAAAGTGCAATGAATGAATTACCAAATATATAAAATGCAAAAAAAGTTATCGGCTCTTTTTTTTACAATTTACCTCTGAAGTTCGGGAAGTGAAAATGAGCAAGTGGAGCTAGCACTCTTTTGAAAGGTGCACATCTGGAGTAAGGCCAAACTGTATACTCTATAACCCATA